>JAHWFO010024188.1:922644-987157 GCA_023313115.1 Rhysida immarginata
TTATTATTATTATTATTATTATTATTATTATTATTATTATTATTATTTCCCATACAGCCTGGCTATATATTTCCCATCAAAAGTGGGGTACCGCAAGGTTCCCCACTTGGTCCTTTATTATTTAATATTTTTGTTGCGGATCTTCCGCATGTACTTGCACCATTTCGATCAAAAATACTGATGTACGCAGATGACGTTAAATTATATCATGCTGTTAATGGCTGGGATGCCTGTAAAGAATTGCACGAGGCATTGTTGCGTGTACACCAATGGGCTAGAGACAACGGTCTTGAATTAAACGCTCAAAAATCTTTCGTTGTCTCGTTCGGACGGTCCGTAACTCCGTTTTTATATAATTATCACGTTAATAATGCCGTCCTCACCAGAACTAACACTATTAGAGATCTGGGTGTGATGCTGGCTGACAATTGTTCTTTTGTAGCCACATGAACCAGATATATTTGGACATCTCTAGACGTATTGGGATGATAAAGCGATCTATACATTTTTTTTCTAGTCCAAGAACTTTGAGTATTTTATTTAAAGCTTTCGTTAGTCCCAAAATTTTATATTGTGTTTGGATTTGGTTCGGTGGCAATTCTCAGGTCCTGAACAAAATCCAACGTAAATGTGTCAGTTTTATTTCCTTTGTGGCAACTCGTATGAAAAACATTAACTCGTTATCGCACCAATATAAAGATTTTAACTTAAACCGCATTATAAGCAACAATCTTTTTAATATTTTATTAAGTGTTTTTCATCACAGAATTGCGGTAATTTCTTTACTTTCTGATTTTAACTTTCTCTCATTAATGGCGACTCGTAGAGGTAATATTATCAAACCTGCTATTCGTTGGAATTCGCACATTGCACGGATTAATCCTATTAATAAATTAATTAAAAATTACTACGAGAATTTTAAGGACGTCAGCTTATTAGACTCTAACGATCTTCATATTTATTTATTCTCTTAATTTGTTTTAGTTATTTTAATTATCATTATTCTTATTTTTCCTTTCTTTATTAGTTTATTTTATATGTTTCATTAACCTTGTTTTGGGCTTCGGCCTGTTGGGGGGCAACAAACGGATTCATCTTCCGGTTTATCTGGCGGATTGTATCCCTGTAGTTGCTACATTATTATTATTATTATTATTATTATTATTATTATTATTATTATTGTTATTGTTATTATTATTTATACCAGATGGTTTGTTTGGTTTTAGTATTTATTTGCGTAAAATGACGGCCGTTTATGGGAATAAAATCATAATCTCACAAAGAAACTCCGTAATGATTTTTCAATTGAAAAATCATTACCTATGCTTAAAGAGCATCTCCAGTTTATAATCATTATTATTTAAGAAACTCTGTGTTCACACATTTAGGTTATTTACTCATTTGGTATTAAATGTATGGAATTATACGAATAACAAATGAGTAAGGAGCGTTTTAATTGTTGGTAATCTTACAGACATGGAAACATGGAATTCTTTTGTGTGATTTTAAAGGAACGTCACTTTACGCAAATAAAATCATACAAGACTCGTCTTTTCTTTGTGATGCAAGACCCACTCAACTTTTTTTTTTTTTTTTTTTTTGCAATTTAGTAATATTTTTTAATATCGGTAAATACTAAATTAAGCGCCCGGGTTCTTATTTGCAAAAATTCAGCGAACCCCCAGGCGCTTAATGCAGGCGGGTCGGTATTACAGGTCCGGCGCTTATAAAATTCTGCACAACTGTGATGGATACTATTATGCAAAATTCTCGCCCTTCTCCTTCATCTTTTCTAAAGTATCCTAGTGTGTTTTCCGTTCCCGTTAGGATCAATGCTAAACTGTTTGGCTGTAGCTTCTGTAGAATGGTTTTCAGCCTACTTTACTGTTGCGAGATTAAAATTGATGCTATAACTGTGAAGTTTTCAATTTTCATCACCTATGTTACATGACTGAATCCAAAATTATAAAACCAAGAAAATAGTAGAAAATCATGCTGGTGTCTATAATTTCCGGTTTAGCAGTGGCAGACGGGAGAACAAAAATTCCCGTGAGAAAGCAGCAAGAGAAGAAAAATCTACGAAATGAACTAGAATAAGCGCCCGGGCGGTTATTGAAGGTCCGGCGCTTATTTGTAAAAATTTAGTATTTCAAGTCCGGCGCTAAATACAGTATTTACGGTATATCAAATCAGGCCGTGGCCTGGTGGACTTTCATTGAACACAACTACATCAGACACGGCTCGTCACTGGATGGGCAACCAACCGTGATAGCCAATCTTCACCCCCCAGCTGCTGCGACCATCATACAGCAGTCGTGAATCCAGGTCCATCCAGGGACCCAACTCGTCGGCCTCTGGCCATACAGGCCCTGGATGGACGTATTGGATCCAATTAATAATAAGATTAAAAAAAATAAAATTAATTAGTAATAATTTTGTAAATTCTTATACTAAGCGTTTCAATAAAATTAATTGATTATTGTTAAATATTTACGAATTAAAATAAATTTTATTAATTTCTAATAGTAATTAGTAACTTCAGAGTAAAATACTGCGAAATTATGGGTCAACAGTAGCGTCTTTGAGTGATGCATCACTGCAAGGCAGATACGAAACAGTTTCTATGAATGAGTTGCTCATTTGGGTGTCTCTGAGAGATGCTTCACTGCAGTGCACGCAGTGCTCGCAGTTACTAAAAGTCAACTTTGCCGTTATTTGTTGTTTTGTAGCGTGTGTGAGTGAATGTTGTTGCTGAGAAATTGTGTTTAAATTGTGTGAGTAATCGTAATTACTCCTCTGTTGGAGGAGCTATTGTTGGGAATTTTTCCAAAAAGATCGCCTCAGCTTCCAACAGAGGATTGTTGAGATCGTTTTCCGAGAACGGCATGTTATAAACTTTTGTTATGATTCTTCTTTTTTTTTTCTGAAAAAAACTCTGGGGTGGTACAGACGTACCTTCGTGCGCTCTTTTTTTATCAGTTTCCCATGTTGAATTCAAAGCCATGGAGGAGGAATCTGGTCGTAATTATGTTTATAGTAGTTTGTTTTCTGTTGATTGATAATTTCTAGTTTAATTAACTGCCGTGTTGTTTTTGAATTTTGCGATTGACGATGGAACAGTGGCGTTCCGACCGAACTGGCCTTTGTGTTATATCTGCGGAAAGCAAACTGATGACGCAGCCCGGTCACTGAAGCGCAAGTTTATCGACAGTGAGGAGCAGCTCTCAAAAGAATTCGTAGGCGGTAAAATGGTCGAGTTGCAGTTATTGGTGAGTGACTTTAAACTATTTTTTTGCACAGCATGAGGAAAATATTGCTGATCGAACACTCAGAAGAGAGTAGTTTGTTGCCGTGCCGTCGGTACTCCACCGAGTGCATTTGCTATGAACGAAACTCGTGTTGATGCTGGCACCATGCGTTGCAGCGTAGTGTTACTCTAAAATAGACAACTTAGCCATCAAATAATCCCATGCGTTATAAAATTATACTGTTGTAGCTATGAAATGTATTTATTTTTGGTTCCATATATTACTAAGTTTAATACGCACTGGGTTCATTCTATGAGATGGTTTTTAAAAAAGCATATCGGGTTGCCCAGTAAGGAGAAGCAAAATACATTGGTGCATAGGAGTCAACGTGCACAGGTTAGATTAATAAGTGTCTGTATCACACTGATGGAACTCGTTCCTTGCCAGTGGTCTCTAGGTCAGGTACTCGCGTGCCTACCAAGAGGGGCCTCAGTACCTCCCCCCTGCTTACCTGATCAAAGGAGGGTACATTACGCTAATGCGTGTTGCGAATAAGAGGAATATTTGTGCAGGGGCACGTGGAGTTCAATTTGTGCCCTGAGGCATGGGTGGAGTGGAGCCAGAAGGCACCTCAGCAACGACACTAACCACCCACGCGACCCGGTGTGGGTTTTTAGAACTTGCACGGGAGATATGATTATGATATAAGGAGGAGGCGAGAGTAAAACATCAAATCCAATTTATTCTTTTAAATAATTATAGCTTAAAGCACTAAATAGTTTAACATCTAATTTAAGCTTGGGGCCTCAAAATTTAAACACACAGTTTGTCAAACAATTTCAAAAACCTTTAAACAAACTTATCAATGTATTAAAACAAACTCTTTGCTACACATAACAAACTTTAGAGCTAACATGTAAAGAATTTTCATGTCTATTGTCTTCTTAGCAACATATTGTCCCGGCACCATTAGCGCAATAGATTGAATTCGAGAACTCGTCGTGCTCTCCTTTGATCAATGATTCCCCTAAGGTCAATATTCAGTACCCTAGGTTCGGAAATCGGGGAGAGAGAAATTCAGTAACCCCGTAACAAAAGAAAGTGATATGACACCTGTAGCAATTAAAATGCTATTAATTCACTCTGTGCGCTAATATACGTGCAAGAGACACAATTATCTTGCATGACAATATTCTAGCAGAACTTAGCATAACTTATGCATTCCTTCTGATTAATTAAATCCTTATACTCGGCTACTAAAAGTATAATCAAGAATATAATTGCATTACCATACATAGACAAATTCATTAGTTAAAGTAAATAACTATAGTCATTTTTTTTTTTAAAGTCACAGATCTCAGAGCGTAAAAGTAAAAGTTACTTTTATCAGAAGTGGCTCTCTGTTTTAGTATTCCATTTACTTTCCCGTTCATCAAAATGGACCTTTTTACCCCGAAACTTGGACAAGACGATACGTCATCCCTATGTGGCACGAAAACGAGGCTCGAGGGAAAGCCCTCTTCAAAATAAACATTGCTTCAAGGTGAAAAGTGCTTGTAAAACGAAGAAATGAAACACTACTCGATTAATTTAATAGTTTCACTAAGCATAATTTTTAGTACAGTAAATGAATGGCTGGGAAGATTTAATAACAAGGCATATAACTTTTTTTTCTTTCAGAATCTTATATTTTTGATTTTGAAGGTAATGTTATGAAAAATTATTTTTAAGAGCATGGATTAAAAATATATTCATGTGGAAAATTTATACAGCAATTAAATTAAAAAATTGATTTCTTTTTTGGAAAAATATTGAATTTATTATTTTCGTAAAAAAATACTAACATTTTATAAATACCCGGTTTAATGAAGCTTACCATTATGAATAAGTAATTGCACTTTTATACAGGGTGAGTCGAAAGTCATTAGAAACCTTCTATCTTGATACCAACGTAGTACGCAAATTCCAATATAGGGAACGAATAGAAACTTGAGGGTGTTCTATCTGATGGAGCATCTTTCATCATCTCAGATATGCATATTAGGACACATCCAAATTCTATCTCGAAAACCGTAAGAGATACAGAAAAAATTCCAGTTGCACATTTGTTCAACAGCAAATTACAAACAAAACAAAAAAGTTCACCAAAATCCGATGAGCGGATCACCCACAATCCTCATTGCAAGCTCTGCAAATTATTTCATGCACTATCCTAATCCTGTTCTGGAAAGTTCCACAATTTAACATAAAGTCACCAGTTTCCTGTGCAATTGATATAAAAAGGCATGTTGAAGCTGAGAAAAAATCAGACCAAAGCAAGATGGCACAGTACACTAACCAGGAAATTATCAACATGGTCCTATGCTTTGGTGAAGCGAGGCAAAATTATCTTGCAACAACCAGGCATCGTTGAAATGTCGTGCTAAATTATGCTATGGTGTAAGTGGAACATTGAACATTATCTGGATTGATGGAAAGACTTACTTTGTTTCAGATGATTGTTTATAAGCATCAAGCAACAATTGTCCTGTTGCAGAGCTTGCAATGCGGATTGTGGGTGATCCGCTCATCGGATTTCGGTTAACTTTTTTTGTTTTGTTTGGAATTTGCTGTTGAACAATGTGTAATTGGAATTTTTTTGTGTATCTCTTACGGTTTTCGAGATAGAATTTGGATGTGTCCTAATTTGCATACCTGAGATAATGAAAGATGCTCCATCAGATAGAGCTCCCTCAAGTTCCTATTTATTCCCTGTATTGGAATTTGCGTAAATACATTGGTATCCAAGATAGGAAGGTGTCCAACGACTTTTAACTCACCTGTATATTATGCAAACATAAAGTGCTTTTTTTTTTATTTTTCTTTGATTGTAATTGAACATTTTAGGTTTAAACTAAATTGATCTTTATTTAAACACAAAAAGACTTATTACCACTAATTTATTTAGTATGTGATGATAGCAATTTTGTATTTTATGAAATGCAATTGTTATAGAGTCCAAAGCACAAAAAGTTCGCACAAAATTGAATCGTAAAGTATAAAAAAACCACGACACCACTTCACTTCTTCCTACAGATCCTGGGATTTTCTTCCCTCCAGCCTCGGTTTCAATCGCACAGGGGATGACGCCATACCGGAAATCTCGTGAGCGGGCAAAAGGCCCATTAAGTTAACAATTAACCGTTTTCCGTTTAACATGAACATACATAAGTCGGTTGATCAAAACTCTTGTTACACTTTATGTTGCAAATTTACCGTTACACCCCGTTAAAACAATCAGACTTACTACGCAAAATCAATAAGAAAACCAGAACACTCTCACCAGTCTGCAGAACTTCCATTCGAAGGTCCTTCTCAACTTAGCAGAAAACGACGGACAAGCGTTCCGTACGCACAATTTCTCTTATCGGCCAACACAAGTCATCTTGGATTGCAACAACCGTCTATCCATCCGAAAGTTTTGCGTCCACAACAACGTTGATCTGGCTTATAGTCTCCATTTATTTAACCGGCATAATTTTCCCATTATGTAGCGATGTCACCGCAATGGGAGGGGGGGGGGTTGAACGATCGCTATCACGTTGTAAGCTTCACTGCAGCACACGCTCGAAAAAACAATGAAACGTGCTCCCAACAAAGGGAAAACAGCTGCAACAGTGTTGACGGCCAAACACCCCGAAATTAAACAATTACCAAAAAGTTTTTAAGCGATTGTTACCCGTTAATTATCGCCGCAATCAGATAACAATCAACTTCTACAACGAAGGATCGATTTATAAAAAAAAATAATATTACAACAACATTCTTTAAAACAAACAACACAGCACTCACTGTACAAATCGCCACAGTCGATGCAGAACAAATTCACTAGTTAAAGTAAATAACTATAGTCAGTTTTTTTAAAAGTCACAGATCTTAGAGCGTAAAAGTGAAAGTTACTTTTATCAAAAGTGGCTCTCTGTCTTAGTATTCCATTTACTTTCCCGTTCATCGAAATTTAGTTAACATAATTTTCCGTTGATCAGAACTCTCGTTACACATTATGTTGCAAATTTACCATTACACCCCGTTAAAACTGTGACAAGTCACGTTGCTTGTGGGGGGGGGGGGGGTGTTACATGGGCTTAACGGGAAATAAATAGTTTCAATATTTTAGCTAGCAATTCTTAAGTTGTAATTCTGTTATTTAATTACCAGCCTAATATAATTCTTTCTTATAACTTTACAATTACTATTTAGTATTCGGTGTTTAGTAATAGAAGGTATTTTTTTTTTTATAAGTATTCATTTTCGTTGCGTCGATCTCAACCCTGTTGCGTCAACATAGCACAGTAGCAGAGTGAGATTACCGTTGTTTTATATTGTTGTTGGGGAGAAATTCTTGGAAGATGAGGTTCTCGTCATCTTTTAATTGTTGTGATAACGTGTTGTTTTGTTATTGTAAAGAATAAAAGTTTTTTTTTTTTGGACCGAGAAGTTTGTAATGGAAGGACGCTTTTTCCGTTTGTTTGTAGATATAGCGATAATGGCGTCGGACTGTAACGCCGCCGTTCTAAGTCGATATTTTTTAAAGTATAACTTACAAAAAGTATAACTGCAAGTATAACTTACATGACCAATATTAAGCTAATGTATATGCTATAAAAGATAGATTTTGTTACTTTTCGGCAAAAGGGGAGTGTGTGTGAACAAGCGTTTTCAGATGCGATGTTGCTAACCTCGAGCGGAGCGTTTGACGGGAGTTATCGTTTGGCCGTCCCGATGGGAAAGTTTTATCAATGTGCAGGTATCGCTGCTGGAGCAGTATTCAAATTTCTCCGCTTGCCATAATTGATGACATCGATTGGTG
This sequence comes from Rhysida immarginata, assembly GCA_023313115.1. NCBI lineage: Eukaryota > Metazoa > Arthropoda > Chilopoda > Scolopendromorpha > Scolopendridae > Rhysida > Rhysida immarginata. The sequence goes on from JAHWFO010024188.1 coordinate 930,742, forward strand.
ACTGAATTGAGTTTGTTGTCTTACTTTTGTCCGTGGAACGACGCGAGGGTCTACCAGTACAATTGATGTGTGATATATGACGGTTATGTCAAACATGGCATGTCGCGCTTCTCGTTGATAGACAGATCGTCGCAGAATATATATGAAGAACTATTTGTTCTCGTTTAATTCGCACAGTTTGTGTGATACAGTTAATGAACATTGAGTTTAGTGCGAGTGTTGAAATATGTATACCATAATGATCTGCCTGTTATCTTTAACGATATGGAATATGTTTAAGGAGCGCTTTCAAGCAGTGAGTCATCGATTTCAAGGATCAATATCGTGAGGCAGTGAAAGTTTTGCCGTGGATCCCTTGATTCGAAAGGGGAGGTGGATCACTGCGTGTAGTAGTGTGTATTCTTGCCAGTTGGTAGCGAACTGCACGGGAATCACCGGCGGGGTTTCTGTGATTCTCCTCGTGCCTCTCATGGAGTGTAAAATTTTAAAAGAATCACGTGACGCTCTCCGGCGTCATGCCTTTGCAGTTAAAGGGTGGTGATTGCCCATGGCAGACCCAACTTAGCAATGCTCACACTGCGTTCTCATGCGTAGGATTATTGTAATAAATCTGTTGCTCCTGCTAAAAGTTAAATATATTGAAAAAGAGTATTTAAGTTATGCGTCTTTTTGTAGGGAACTGCACGTGTTCCGTGCGCCTGGTGGCGATTTGCTGAGCGGTAGCGTGTTAGACTAAGGGTTCCCTTTAGGCTAGCGTTACTGGCTGGATTTGTAACACGATTGGTCAAGACTATTTTAATTCACCTTAAATACAATTATGATTAATACTTTAAATGTTGTATTGGGCTGGTAATGGTAATAAAATTGGCGTTCTGTTTTTAATATTGCTTGATTAATTGTGTAGTTAGACTCACAACCTTTCACTCTTCATATATCAGTCCCGAATCCGTTGGCGGTCGCCTTCCGACACATTGGCTATGGTCATGTGTGTTCACGCATATATAATTAAGGGGGGGTTCATCACAAAATGGCGCCCGAACAGGGGCTGATATTCCGGAATTTACGGATTAACGAGGGTGAGATGTTGTGGGCCTAAGAATAAACGCACAAAGAATTGGCAGTGGGATAAAGCTTGTGGGTTTTCTTTTGTACTGGTATAGGGTAATACTACGTCGATTTGAGTGGTGTTAGAGTGCACTTTAGGTGTGTTCAATTACTTTAAATATGCCTGGTGACGTGGGTGATAGAGAAGCGGATAGGGGAGCAACTGCCATGCCGGAGTTGGTGTGATTCACTTCGGCCGTCCCCACATTCTCCGAGGAGGACGGTGGAGTGAGCATCGTGGCCTTCCTGGCGAGTGTGGAGGATATGGCAGAGATCAGCCACTGGACCCCAAAGGTCAAATTGTCGGTGGTCCGATTGCAGATAAGGGGAGTCGCTGCGAGGCGTGCTTCCGATCACGGAATTTCTGAACTGACTGACTACGCCCAGATGTGGACTCATCTCGAACAAGTGTGTAGTCGGACGACTACAGCTCGCGATGTTGAAAAGGAGCTGTATGACACTGTGCAACGTCCGTCAGAATCGTTACTGGCATATGTCGATCGGCTGGAGGTTGCTATGCCGAGGTTCGTAAGGGCAAATCCTCAGTGGGAAGCGGGCTGAGATCCCATGATTCTTCAAAGATTCTCGGGTGGATGTCTCCAGGCCCACCAGCGCATTCTGTTGGCTACCAAGCCAAAGACTTTTAAGGAGGTGGTGGAGACAGCTCTAAAATCCGAAGAGATAGAAAAAAGGGGAAAAGGATCCTCAAATATAGCTGAAGCTGGTGGAGGAATGCCTAGGTGCACCCAAAATAGAGAGGGGGGGGCAAAGGGTGCACCCAAAATCACAGACGACGAGCTGCGAGTGCAGCGCAACTGTGAAACAGTTGCAGGAGGCGGTGCTGACTCTTACTCAAACTGTTGCCCAATTAAGGGCCGACCTTGGAAAAAAAGCAGGCATTGACTGGACCCAGACCAAATGTTAAAACTGGTTGTTTTAGATGCGGGCAACCCGGGCATTATGCCCGTAACTGCCCCAAACAAAACGCTAAGCCTTGCAATACAAGTGTCAGTGCTACAATTATGTGAGCCCTTAGTGATGCATTGCATCGTTGGGGGATTATGTGTGACAAAAGTGGACATCCAAGGACAGCCAGTGTCTATGCTCATAGATACTGGGTCTCAAGTATCACTATTGGATTCTGAAGTTCGTAGACAAATTGCAGATGTACCATGGCAACTTCCTAATACGATTATTCGGGGGGTCAGTGGTAGCTGTATGGCGGTGGAGCAGAGTGCCACACTGGAGGTAAGCATCCAGGGACGCCACATGGGGGCGAGGACGTTCATGTTTCATGAGTTCTCGGACCACCCATATGATGGGATATTAGGTATGGATGTGATGAGGGGGATGACCTTTCAGTGTGTGGCAACCACTCTAGTTAATAGTGTGGACATAGTCCCACTAGAAGCACCTAGGGAATCAATAAACCCCTGTGCCTATGTTCCAAAGGAGCAAGAGTTTCAGAGACCCAAAAGCCAAGGAAGCGTAGGAGGGGCAAAGTCATTGACATGATGTGCTCTGGCATTAATGGGCGATTGGTGATGATTAAGGTGCCTGAACTCTTGATGACTGAGGAGAGGCGTAAAATTATACGTTGGGTGGGTCCCTACATAGTGAATGGTTATGATAATAAGGGTTGGATTCAGGTTGTGGGAGTGAGATATAGAGATACCCATTGGGTACAAGAAAGCCAAGCGTGGTATAGATTTCCGAGTCCTGCAAAGCATTGTGGTCCAGGACGGAAGGGAAGATTGGAGAAAACGGAGAAATTGATGGAGGACAGTAATAGGAAAGTTCGTTCTGTCACAAAAGGCTCTTATACAGAAGTTGGGTCAATGACTGTGGCAACTCAATATGAGGTTGGGAAAGGCCACTCGAAGGGAGTCCAGGTGGACAGTGGGCATGGGATGCAGGTGGAAGTTAGGGATGTGGGTACAATGACCAGAAATAGGGCTGTGACAAAAGATATGAATACTGGTATCTGTGAACCGGGAAGAGTTGAGGTACTGGCTGAGGTTCCTGAACGTGGATTAGCGTGGATGGGTAATTATCGTCCTAAGGGATGGGATAATAAAAGCAGTAAAAGGAAGGGCAGTCGAAAGATTCGAATGAACCCTATAGTGCTAAAAGTGGCTAATACAATTCAGAAAATAGATGAGATAAAGGAAGATAGGAGTAAGGTAAATGATGAGGAAGGGGATGAATATTGCGACGGTGAAGGAATTCAATTCCTGGACAAGGGAAGACGTTTGGGTTTTTGTGAGCTATAAGATGGAGAATGAGTGTCAGTGTTTAGTGTCTAAGTATTTAGTTGGTTAAATGTGTTTATTTTGGGGTTGGTTTTGCTATAAAATAAAATTTGTTTTGTTAAAAAAATTTTTTGTGCTGTCGTTGGGCATATGTGACAAGTCACGTTGCTTGGGAGGGGGGGTGTTACATGGGCCCAACGGGAAATAAATAGTTTCAATATTTTAGCTAGCAATTCTTAAGTTGTAATTCTGTTTTTTAATTTCCAGCCTAATATAATTCTTTCTTATAACTTTACAATTACTATTTAGTATTCGGTGTTTAGTAATAAAAGGTATATTTTTTTTATAAATATTCATTTTCGTTGCGTCGATCTCAACCCTGTTGCGTCAACAGAGCAAAGTAACAGAGTGAGATTACCGCTCTTTAATATTGTTGTTGGGGAGAAATCCTTGGAAGATGAGGTTCTCGTCATCTTTTAATTGTTTTGATAACGTATTGTTTTGTTATTGTAAAGAATAAAAGTTTTTTTTTTTGGACCGAAAAGTTCGTAATGGAAGGACGTTTTTTCCGTTGTTTGTAGATATAGCGATAATGGCGTCAGACTGTAACGCCGCCGTTCTAAGTCGATATTTTTTTATCATTGATGTCTGCAAGTATAACTTACATGACCAATATTAAGCTAATGTATATGCTATAAAAGATAGATTATTTTGTTTCGTTTCGGCAAAAGGAGAGTGTAATATATTCTGTGTTTTAATAATATTCTGTTTGGCGCGATGAGCATGCGCAGTTTGTACGTTATTATTATTCATTAAAGATGGAGTCTGTTGTGTAGAGCCTGTGTTGTAGTAGCTAATAACGAACCCAACATATAAGATATAACATGGTGGCAGTGATGGTTTTAGTAAAGTTTCCATAAAGAACTCACAAAGAATCACTAGCAGAAAGTGATAATTGATGACATTCAAGTAAAAGCCGAAAAAAAAGAAGAGAAAACGAAAGAGACGAGCAACCAAGACGAGGCGACATGGCGTGCGAGTTCAATAAACTTGGGAAACTTCATATGAAAGGTAACATTAATGTCGATTGGAAAACATGGAGACAAGCTTTTAATACATATATGTTGGCGTCAGGACTTGATAATGTAAAAGATAAAAGGAAAATAGCGATTTTAATTAATTTGTTGGGAGAAGATGCACAGGAGATGTTTCAAAGCTTTAAATTTGGAAATGAAACCGAAAGTAATCAATTCGATGCTGTTATGGCTAAATTTGAGGAAGCGTGCAGACCAAAAAGAAATCAAACAGTGGAAAGATTTAATTTTTGGAACATTAATCAGCAATTAGATGAGCCATTTGAATCATTTTTGGCTAATATAAGGAGTAAAGCTACAACATGTGACTTTGGTGATCAAGAAGAGAGCTTGATGAGAGACAGAATCGTATGCGGAATAAGAGATAAAGGTCTACAGAGACGATTGCTACAAGAATCGAATCTGACTTTAGATACAACAATAAAACTGTGTTTGGCAAGTGAAATTAGTGAAAGACAAGCACGAGAAATACAAGAAACGGTTGGATCGGACTGTGTTGAATCGATAAAATCGAAAGTACGAATAAGAGACCAGAGTCAGCGCAGAGAAGCTCATAAAAAGAATTATAGTGATCATGAAATGATGAACGTTTCAAAAACATTTAGGTGCAAAAAGTGTGCAAAACAACACGAGATAAGAAAGTGCCCAGCATATGGACAGCAGTGTTATATATGTAATGGTTACAACCATTTTGCTTCAGTTTGTAGGAAAGGAATGACAAAAAAAAGTCAAAATCCACAAAAGAACAGAAATTATAGAAATAATTATAACAATAGAGTAAGTGAAATACAGGTGGAAGAAACCAACGAGAAACAGAAAGAAGAGACACTATCCATAGCAGAAATAATTGATAAGTACAATAGAAATGTATGGCTAGCAGACCTTAAAGTAGAAAATAATGATATTAAATTTAAGATGGATTGCGGTGCAGATTGTAATGTCTTACCATATAATGTTTATAAAGATTTAACGATTGATAACAAGGAGAATAGATTGATAAAGAATGGTGTAAAATTAGAAGCTTTTGGAGGGTTTAAAATAGAAACAATTGGAGAAATCTGCTTAAATTGCGAGTATAATGACAACAAAAGTAGATTAGTGTTTTATGTTGCTGAGGTAAAATCGAGACCAATTCTAGGATTAGAGGCTTGTGTAGAATTAAATTTGATAAAGAGAGTTAAGACAATAGAAGTAGACAGTGATAAGAATAAAATTGTAAATAGATATAAGAAGGTATTTACGGGTTTGGGTAAGCTAGAAGGTAAATATCATATAGAAATAGATAAAGAAGTAAAACCTGTTGTACACCCATCAAGAAGAATCCCTCTGTCCCTTGAAACAAAGCTGAAAAGTGTTTTAGATAAACTGGAGAAAGATGGAGTCGTAAGGAAAGTGAATTATCCTACGGACTGGGTTAACAGCTTAGTAATAGCTGAGAAAAAAGATGGGAATTTGAGACTGTGCATAGACCCTAAAGATTTGAATACGGCAATTAAAAGAGAACATTATACAATACCAACAGCTCAAGAGATATTGACAAGATTAAATGGGAAAAAATATTTTTCTGTGATAGACATGAGCACAGGATTTTGGCAGATTCAATTAGATGAAGAAAGTTCAAATTTATGTTGTTTTAACACACCGTTTGGGAGGTACAAATTTTTAAGGATGCCCTTTGGAATTAAATCAGCACCAGAAGTGTTCCAGAGAAAAGTAATCTAGACATTTGGAGATATTAACGGAGTTAGTATGATATTTGATGATTTAATAATAGCAGGTTCAACAAAGGAAAAACATGACAAAATATTAAAAGCTGTTTTGGATAGAGCATTAGAGAGAAATGTAGTGTTTAATAGAGAGAAGTTCCAGTTTCGAGTGCAAGCTGTGAAATTTATGGGACATGTAGTAAGCAGAGACGGGGTATCGGTAGATCCAGAGAAGGTGAAAGCAATTAAAGAAATGGAAACCCCAAGAAGCAAAGAAGACTTAAAAAGATTTTTGGGCATGATCAACTATCTTTCACACTATATACCTAACTTAGCAGAAATTAATGCACCATTGAGAGAATTATTAAAGAATGATGTGCCTTGGGAGTGGAACAAAACACATGAAGAAACATTCCAAAAACTAAAGGAAGCCTTATGTGAAGCACCAGTATTGAAGTATTTTGATCCAGAATTACCTGTGATTATACAAACAGATGCGTGCAAAAGTGGACTAGGCGCATGTTTGATGCAGAGAAATAATCCAATAGCTTATATATCGAGAGCTCTCACACAGAATGAAAGAAAATTTGCTCAGATAGAGAAAGAATTATTGGCTATTGTTTATTGCTTAGAGAAATTTCATTACTACATATATGGACGAAAAGTTATTATTCAAAGTGATCACAAACCGTTAGAAACAATTGTTAAGAAAGACTTAAGTAAAGTGACTAGTAGACTGCAAAGAATCTTATTAAAATTATTGAAATATGACTTTAAAGTAACCTATGTTCCAGGCAAGGAAATGTTTGTAGCAAATACTTTATCAAGAGCTTACTTAAAGGATCCTGTTCAGGATGACCCAGAATTGGAACTAGTGGTCCACTCTGTATCAAAACATTTAGCAATCACACCGAATAAACGTCGAGAATTTGAAACAGAAACTGAAAAAGATGAGCAGTTAGCAAGACTCAAACAATATCATGAAGAAGGATGGCCTAGTACTAGAAGACAAGTCGATGAAAATGTTCAAGAGTATTGGAATTATAGATATGATATCGACATTGCAGATGGTTTAATTTTTATTGGTGAAAGAGTATTAGTTCAAACTCTGAGAAGAAACTTATTAATGCAAATACATGAAGGTCATCAAGGAATGGAGAAGTGTAAATTAAAAGCGAGATCAGCGGTGTTCTGGCCGAGAATAACGAAACAGATTGAACAGATGGTATCTTCGTGTACAATATGCGAGAAATACCAAAGGAAAAACCAAAAAGAGACGCTGATTCCACATTCGGTTCCAGAGAGAACATGGCAAAAAGTTGGTGCAGATGTATTAACATATAGAGATAGTGACTACTTGGTCGTGATGGACTATTTTTCAAATTGGTTGGAAGTAGTGAAACTAGAAAGGAAGACGGCGCAAGGCATAATAGTGAAACTAAAAGAAGTATTTTCAAGAAATGGAATACCTGAAATTCTAATGTCAGACAATATGCCCTTTAACAGTTTTGAATTTCATCAATTTTCTAAAGAATGGGATTTCCGTATAGTAACATCTAGTATGCACAATCAAATGGCCTAGCGGAAAGAGCGGTGCAGATCTCTAAGAACATTCTGAGAAAAGCGTATGAAGGAAAAGTAGATATATACGGACTTTTAATGGAGTACAGAAGCACCCCAGTTAAGGATATAAACCTATCTCCAGCTGAAATGATGCTGAATAGAAGAATAAGGACACGTATGCCAATTTTAAGTGAGAAATTACATCCGACAATAAACGTAGACATAAAGAACCGAAGAGAGAAGGCAAAGAGAAATGCGGAACGATATTATAATCGGTCTAGTAGAGATATGAAAGAGCTGCGAGAAGATCAAAAAGTGGCAATAAGAGAAGGAAGAATTTGGAAGCAAGATAAGGTGGTAAGAAAATATAATACCCCAAGATCATATATAGTAGAGACGGGAGAAAGAGAATACAGAAGGAACAGAAGAGATTTGAAGGAATCGGAGACACCACTTCTTGACTTTGATTTAAAGGAGGGAGAAGGAGAAGGAACGAAAGATGACAGTTCATTAGGATTGGAGGTGAAGGAGAAGAGACCTAGTAAAAGAGTGGGGAGACCACCAGTTAGGTTTTCCGACTTTGTAACTTTTTATTAGATTTAACAATAGTTTATATGGTAACATAGCTCATAAGTAAAGAAGCTTGTAGAAAAAAAAAAAGAAAAGAGATGTAATATATTCTGTGTTTTAATAATATTCTGTTTGGCACGATGAGCATGCGCAGTTTGTACGTTATTATTATTCATTAAAGATGGAGTCTGTTGTGTAGAGCCTGTGTTGTAGTAGCTAATAACGAACCCAACATATAAGATATAACAGAGAGTGTGTGTGAACGAGCGTTTTCAGATGCGGTGTTGCTAACCTTGAGAGGAGCGTTTGACGGGAGTTATCGTTTGGCCGTCCCGATGGGAAAGTTTTATCAATGCGCAGGTATCGCTGCTGGAGCAGTATTCAAATTTCTCCGCTTGCCATAATTGATGACGTCGATTGATGAGTGAATTTAATTTGTTGTCTTACTTTTGTCCGTGGAACGACGCGAGGGTCTACTAGTACAATTGATGTGTGATATATGACTGTTATGTGAAAAACGTGGCATGTCATGCTTGTCGTTGATAGACAGATCGTCGCAGAATATATATGAAGAACTATTTGTTCTCGTTTAATTCGCTGTTTGTGTGATACAGTTAATGAACATTGAGTTTAGTGCAAGTGTTGTAATATGTATAGCATAATGATCTGGCTGTTATCTTTAACGATATGGAATATGTTTAAGGAGCGCTTTCAAGCAGTGAGTCATCGATTTCAAGGATCAATAATCGTGAGGCAGTGAAAGTTTTGCTGTGGATCCCTTGATTCTAAAAGGGAGGTGGATCACTGCATGTAATAGTGTGTATACTTGCCAGTTGGTAGCGAACTGCACGGGAATCACCGGCAGGGTTTCTGTGATTCTCCTCGTGCCTCTCATGGAGTGTAAAATTTTAAAAGAATCACGTGACGCTCTCCGGAAGTTTTCATTGTAGCGAAGGGTGGTGATTGCTCGTGGCAGACCCAACTTAGCAATGCTCACACTGCGTCCTCATGCGTAGGATTATTGTAATAAATCTGTTGCTCCTGCTAAAAGTCATTAGTTAAATATATTGAAGAAGAGTATTTAAGTTATGCGCCTTTTTGTAAGGGACTACACGTGTTCCACGCACCTGGTGGCGATTTGCAGAGCGATAGCATGTTAGACTAAGGGGCTCCTTTAGGCTAGCGTTACTGGCTGGATTTGTAACACGATTGGTCAAGACTATTTTAATTCACCTTAAATACAATTATGATTAATACTTTAAATGTTGTATTGGGCTGGTAATGTTAATAAAATTGACGTTCTGGTGTTTTTAATATTGCTTGATTAATTGTGTAGTTAGATCCACAACCTCTCACTCTTCACATATCAGTCCCAAACCTGTTGACGATCACCTTCTGACACATTGGCTTTGGTCATGTGTGTTCATGCATATATAATTAAGGGGGGTTCGTCACAAAACAATCAGACTGACTTTGTAAAATCAATAAGAAAACCAGAACGTTCTCACCAGTCTGCAGAGCTTCTGTACAAAAGTCCTTCTCAACTTAGCAGAAAACGACGGACAAGCGTTCCATACGCACAATTTCTCGCATCGGCCAACACAAGACATCTTGGATTGCAACAACCGTTTTTCCATCTGAAAGTTTTGCGTCCACAACAACGTTGATCCGGCATAATTTTCCGATTGTGTAGCGATGTCGCCGCAATGGGAGGAGGGTCGAACGATCACTATCACGTCGTAAGCTTCACTGCAACACACGCTCGAAAAAACGAGACGCACTCTCAACAAAGGGAAAACAGCCGCAACACTGTTAACGGCCGAACTCCCAGAAATTAAACATTGACCAAAAAGGTTTTAAGCGATTATTACCCGGTAATTATCGCTGCAATCGAATAACAACTTCTACAACGAAGGATCGATTTATAAAAAAAAATAATATTACAACAACATTCTGTAAAACAAGCAACACAGCATTCTCTCTACAAATCGCCACAAACAATCACAGCCACAACGCCCACACATTTCAAACCCACTACATCCACAAACAGCATGAGCACAAAATTTGTTCTACACAATTAAACCTACCAAACAAACAAATTCCGGAAACAACAGTTTCTAAATCAAATAATCTTATATCCTTTCTCAGACTATAAACAAAAACACAGACACCAGTTTGCACATACTATTTTGAGTTGAACGTGGTTCCTGGTTCCAAGAAGTCAAGGTGGACAACACCCCGGAAGTCCCAAAAGATGGTCAACATGACTTTCCCTGCTGACTTGACAACCCTGAACTTTTTGGGACGTGGAGATGTTGCATGACGATATTCCAACGATTGTAGTTTGTTCTCTGGGTCAAAATGATGTGCCCATGATTCATCCCCTATGAGAATGCGCTGCAGAAAAGCCTCACCCTCATGCTCGTACCGGGCCAACAAATCCTGGCAAACGTTCTTTCTCTTCTCTTTGAGTTCAGGAGTGAGCATATGCGGTACCCAACGAGAACACACCTTACGATATCCCGGCAACTCAGTTATGATAACGTGCACTTTCTCCATGGAAATTTGGAGCTCTGTAGCGATGTCATATTGCTTAATTCGGCGGTTGGAACGAATCATTTGATCGACACGAACTCGATGTTGCTCGTCTGTTGCTGTGATTGGTCATCCACTGCGGGGTTGATCAGCTAGGCTAGAGCTTGTCGGGTTTCGTTCTTTCACTAATCTTGCCCATCTTCTCACTGTACTGACGTCAAAAGTTGCATTGCCGTATACAGCTGTCATTCGGCGATGAATTTGGACAGGATCGCAACCTTCAGCTGTCAAAAACTCAATCACTGCGTGTTGTTTCAACCTGACTTCCATGTAGGTCGCCATTATGTTTCATTTTCAGCACACTTACACCATCTAGTGACATAGACATAAAGTGTTTTTGAAAGAGAACAAAATAAGCCGTCATTTGAAAAAAAAAATTTTTAAATTCGTTAAAAAATAAAACTGTTATGGCCTTGGAGGCATTACTTTTCAGCCCACCCTCGTACCTATCTGGTTTTATACCCCACCGCGGTGTAGAAACTGCTTGCTATGACTTGATTGAGTTTGCATCTTCTGAAATGAATACAAATAAGCATGTAGCTTCTATCTTTCTTGATTATTCCAAGGCATTTGACTCTTATCTCTATTCCACTATTGCTCTATAAGTTGTCTAATTTTTACAATATTTAAGGTCCTCCACTTAATTGGCTTTCAGATCTTTTAACTAACCGAAGTTATTACCTTGAACTTAATGGAATATCTTCTGCAATTCTTTCTTGCAATCTTGGGGTACCACAAGGATCGATTCTTTCCCCATTGCTCTTCAACTTTATTAATGATCTGCCTAACACGCTGAATATGGCAAACCCTATCTTTTACGCAGACGATGTGACTCTATCGCTATCCCGTTATAATATCTCCCAATTATTGGACGATATTAATAGTGTTCTTTTTGAACTTAAATGCTGGAATGATGCGAATTCTTTATCTCTTAATACTGCTAAATCAAAATTAATGTTTCATCACCAACGTAATAAAAGTAACATTCCTATCAATCCTCCTATCTATTATGGTCTTCAAATATTATCAACTACTAGTTCTTTTAAATACCTTGGCGTAACCATAAAACACGACCTTACCTGGGATTTGCACGTTGACATTCTTTTAAGAAACCTTAACAGGTACCAAGGAATGGTTTCCCGACTTCATTATCTTCCTAATTACTTATTGATTCTTATTATTCTCTGATACATTCTTCTCTCTGCTACTGTATCATTTTTTGGGGTTCATTAACCTCGTATAAAACGACTAGATTATTAAGACTACAGAAATGATTCCTGCGTACTATCACCAAATTTCGTATTCCGCAATCTGTTTCTCATTTTTTTGCTTTACTTCAAAGCCCAATGGTTCGTCAGATCTATTTTATACAATTATGTTCCTTTGTTTTTAAGGTCATAAATAAACAGCTAATTTTATACCGCCATTTCAATATTATTTCACAGTTAGATAAGCACAATTATCCTTCCCGTAAAGCTAGTGATATTCGTTTACCAATAGCTAAGACCAACTAATCTCGTCGCTGCATTTCATATGCTGGTTTAATGTTTTGGTCTTATTTACCAGAGGATGTTTGGGATATTCCATCGTATCCACTTTTTAGAAAAATACTTAAAGCCATTTCTTTTATGGATCAACGTTTCGCCTATCTCTAATTTACTCTTAACGGTTTCTCATTTCTTCTTTCTTTCGCTTTTTTTTCTCTGTCCTCTTTCCCTTTCTTTTTGTTCTACTTTTATTGTATCTTTGGTTTAGATTGTAATCTAATTATTATTTATTTTATTTGTTTTATGTATGATTTTGAACGATATTTTATGCAAATTTTGTTATATATAATGCACAGTGAGGTCAATATGACCCTTATTAGTGCTTGTCTGGAATGGTTTGTCACGTTTTTTTTTTTTTGTTTTTTTTTTGCATTTATTTAGAGAACTTTGCTCCATCCAGTTCTGTTTATTGTTTATTCTTCTCAGTTTTTTTTGTTAATTCTGTTGTAATTTTCTAATTATTCGTTAACTAACGACTAATCTCGTTATTTATTTGTTTATCGTTTTTTTGTTTTATTTGTTTTTCTGTATCTTGACACATTACGTGCTGCTGGGGACCTAACTCTCGTCGGCCCCTCTCTGTATATTTATTTTAGATGAATCCTATTTTTAGCCAGAAACGAGGACAAATATCCCTGAAATAAAATATTAAATTAAGGAAATTTTTATTAGTTACTATTCTCATTTTTTTACTGGAAGGCAATTAGCTAATTTTAATACTGTATTTTCGCGCCTGTAGCCCGCGGGTTATGTTTTTTTTATGAAAATTTTTCAAAATCGGGCAATATGAAATTCGGGTTATATGTTAAAATTACGCTCACACTATCACAGTAAATAATACTTATTTTTGTAGAAATTAAACTTGTAAATCATTTACATTTACACTGCTCAAACAATAATGAATGCAATAACAGCAAAAATACAACAATAATAACAGTATAATAAAACAAAAAATAAAAATTAAAATATCATCAAACAAATAATAAAAATTTGAACTTTTGGAAATTTTCAGAGTTATTATCTCTAAAACCAGATGCAAACTTCAATACAATAGTGGCTTATACATATATTCATATTAAGGAGATAAAAATATTATTTAAATCATAAAAGAAATTCGTGTGTCATTTATTTACTGTTAATTTTTATTTTTTTATTTAATTTTTTAAAGTTTTATTTTTTTTATGGCCTGTATGTATTCCTGTTTCGTACGTCACGTCTTACTAGAAGCAAACTGATCATGTGATTAATCTTTAAAAAAACAATTGGTCCTTATCATTTTTCGTACTTTCTTCTGTATAAAAGTCTCCATGTGAAAGCTTTTGTTTGTTATTCTATAACAAGTTTTTGAATATTCACCAATCAATCTTTACGCATACACCAAAGTTTTGTCATCGTTTCATATAAAGAGGAAAGAGAGAATAGCTCCTATCAACAAACGACGAAGTTTCACGGCTGAATTGAAACTATGGCTCGTTGAATATCCGGAATTGAACGGAAACAGGGCAGCAGGCCGGGAGTATAACGTCGACGAGAAGTGCGTTCGTATGTGGAGGAAGGAGAAAGAAGTTCTTAAAAAAACTTCCAAAGAAGAAACGGGCACAGCGTCAAGGAAAAATTCACTGGCCATAACTGGAAGCAAGGTTGAAAACGTGGGTCATTCAACAACGGGAAAATGGCCGCAGAGTTTCAACAACAGCAATTCGACTGCGGGCTATTGAATATAGCTGGGAGCTAAACTTCACAAATTTTACAGGTGAACCTAATTGGTGCCATAAATTTATGAAAAGGAACAGTCTTTCGAATAGGATGGATACAAGTGTTGGCCAGCAACTGCCAAAAGATTGGGAAGCGAATTGTCCATCCTTTCGCGATTATGTTGAAATAAAAAAATAGGTGAACTTCAAATAATCAGTTCAAATATAGGGAATATGGATGAAATTCCACTAACAATTGATGTGCCTGCAACAAGAGCAGTCAATACAACTGGCGATAAATCTGTGAATATAACCACTACAGGAAACGAACGACTTCATTTCACTGTCGTTTTATGTTGTATGGCGGATGGATCCAAAGTGAAGCCAACGGTGATTTTTAAAAGGCTAACTATGCCAAGAGAAACCCTTCCTTCAGGTGTGTTTGTTAGTGTGAATGCGAAAGGATGGATGAATGAAGAAGAAATGGCTGCATGGATTGAAAACTGTTGGAGGCGACGATCAGGAGGATTTTTCAACCCAAAATCGCTTCTCATCATGGACAGCATGAAAGTACACTTGAAAAAACAGCGTAAAAACTTCGCTAAAAAAAGTGTGCACAGAGTTAGCCATTATACTGGGAGGCCTAACTAAACAGTTGCAACCACTGGATATCAGTGTCAACAGAAGTTTTAAAACCGTCATTAGAGAAAAGTGGGAAGAGTGGATGAGAAGCAGCATGCATACGTTCACAAACAGCGGCAGAATGCGGAAGGCTACACACAAAGAAGTGTGCAAGTGGATTTTGGCTGCATGGGAAAGCATTTTTACATCGACATTTCAAAGTGGATTTCGGAAGGCTTTAGAAGACGAACTTACTGAAAATAATATTAGTCATGACACTGGAAGTAAAAACGAAGAAACTAATAATGGAGTTGAACTACAAGAAAACATGGACATTCATGATGAATTGTCTAATAGTCTTACGCAATTGCCTTCTTCTTCTTCATACATGACACTATATAACAGCATTAGCGATGAAACGGATTTTGAAGGTTTTAATTATTTACCTAATCATGTTCTAAAGTTGTATTTTATGAAAATAAATTGTAATTTATTAAAAATTAACTAGTTTTAATACTTATTTCTATATTTAATATTTTAAGTTTTAAAAAAAGCGATAGCATTTTGAATTTGTTAGGCTTAACTATATACTGCATAAAGCAAATCACAAAAAATTATCAGTAATAGAATACCTTTGTAGCTTTTAGTTTAAGAAAAATTTGGTTAATAAATGAGTAATATTTACGTATAATTTTCAAGAAAATTAAAAAAACTGCATTAAATTTTAATTCCTGAAACTGCGGGCTCTATGAGCAAGTCAAAACGAAATGTACGTTTTGTATAAATGCGGGTTATACGAGATGCGGGCTATAGGCACGAAAATACGGTAATATATTTTTAAAACAACTTTGTTTAGAAACTTGAGAAACCATGCAAGTGTCATCTGCTGCTACTTTCATTGCTATCATGTGAAGTGGATTCGTGCTTATTGCTGAGTAGTGGAAGAAAGAAGTTCTGTCAAGTGCATTAATACACACACACACACACACATACGCCAGCACTATAACTCTGGCTTTAACAGTGGAGTCCTTGTATGGTTATTTTGTGTGCTCAAATTTTTTGTTGTCGCTGTTTATTTCGAAAGAAACAAAATTTTGCATATTTTTATTTTGCAAGCATCAGTAGTAGCTTCAGATGAGTAAATATTGGTGGAAATCTGAGTGGTACGTGTTCATGTAATTTCCTTGTTAGTATTGTGACAAAAGGAAATTTTTGTCAGTTTTGATCAAAAAGGAACGATCTTGAATCATGTAATGATCCGTTACTATAGTCCCTCAAAGAGAAAAATTAATGAAAAGAAAACTCATTACAATTTCCTACCTTGATAATAGACCACGATGTAATTCATTACTTTTATCAGGTCTTGTTTTTTTTGTATGTTCCCCCCCCCCCCCCCCCCTTGAGATGTGAAATTGATTCATCGCCAGTGTATTAGGCCTATAGTGTGACCACCCCCGCGTGGGAGGGGCCTACTCGAAGACCCAAGGCAAAGCCAATTCCGACGCGGGTAGGGCCGAGGGTTTGAGACTTGTGTAAGGCTAGAAATACCAATCAAGGAACACGTAAATTAAAAATAGAACTACTATTTTTATTATGCGGAAACCTCTTTTACACCTATTAAATAAAATAATGTAACAGCGCAATTATGCGGCTTGAAAATCCCAAAACAATAAAATATTCCCAAAAGATATAATCATCAGTTCCCAATTAACTTTAAGAATTACCATTATGAGCACAACTCGTAATCATTCCCTCTATTCCCCTTTAACCTAGCTTTAGGATCCCGGGACAGTGCTGTAACCTTAAACTCGACAATACCCCTTATCTTCCACTAACTATGCATTAGCACATAAATATATCATTTAACTATAATGCCTACTCTGCATTACACAATAATTATCTAATTATAATGCATCAGAATATGTATCAGAGGCCATGCTCTCTGTTGATAACTAATCAGCTAACACCTTGCAGTAGGTCACATGACCCCAGACACGAGTGAGCAAGGAGAGCGTCGCGCCTCCCTTTTAAATTATCCCCTGACCAAATGACCATTGCATTGTGACTGCATCATGGTCAGGAGGACCAAACCACAGGGAGAGAGGCAGTAACCCTTTTTATACTGACTTGAACTCAACTACCAACGCAATGCTCCACCCGTGAAATACTGCAAGCCAAGCTCCTACTGCACTCTTACTACGCACTTATTACAACGAAGTGCAACTAACAAGCCAGAAGCTACAGAGAACATGCACTCAGAAAACTATCACTTAAAAACATAAGCTTATATCGTAATGATAATACAATTTAAGCGTCGTTTTCCGTTACACTAGGCATTAACAAGACAGGTAATTATCAAAAAAGAAATGAGAAGATAAATTACTGTCCGCTGAAACGCTTTAAAACAGCGTTAAACACCAACACTGACGCAGTTCGAACGCAACAACACTCTCATGGCACTTATAAAAATACAATAATGGAATCATCTCACCAAAACTAGAAGACTTCCAGCAACGTTGAATTCTTGACATAGCAGATACGACCTGTCCTTACTCTTGCTGCTTGGAACGCTGTCCCATCGCAAAGTTCGATACTGACTTTTAACTGTATGGCTCCGGGGGGGAAAAGGATTCTCTCGGCGATAAAAAAATAAAAAAAAAATAAACTGGCTTAACTTCTATTAGCTAAAAGTTAATGTTTATCGCATATTAGTAAGCTAGTTCGATGCATTCACCCGATAAAATCAAAGATTTCATCGTTGTGGCGGCCTCTCCTATCGCTGACATTTTATGAGCGTCCTTTTTTTTATCGAATGAACAAGCGTGAAGCTTCTCGTCGCTTTTTAATATATGTCTCTCTTCTCTAATACAACAAAAACGTAGTAAGATTGTCAACATTCTCGGAAACGACTTATTACAACAAACAGGAGCTATTACGTACAGTACAATTGTTGCCGACTCCGGCAGTTCGCTCAAGTAAGTTAACAATTCCCCCATTAACAAATGATAATTTAAACTGAAAACTCAAAATATTATTTGCTACATAAGATTTGCTTAACTAAATACGTTTTGGGTTCAGTGTAAAGCCCTATTTAAACATAAAAAGCAACCCAACAAGCAATAAACAAACGCCTGTTATAAAAATATACGGGCTGATAACCCCCCCCCCAATTTTCGCGATTGGTAAACACTCCTATTACCACTAACTGGACACTTAATTCCAGCTACGGGAACGATTATAATGGGGAATAATGCGGGCGTATATGACTGAGCAGCACCTTAATCAAACATACTGACTCCGGTCACAATAGAACTCTGGTTTGGTTTTGGATTCTGCCTCCTGCCCGCTCAAGATTCAAATGAGAACTTAGTGACTTCGCCACCAGGGGGCTCTGAGTGCACTGAACCAATCACAAAGAACATCAGCCATCTAGACCAATCAGATGCACTTGTGTTCAACTGCACGTGTTTCCAGCTTTTCAATCCTACCAGAATTCAAAGCGCCAGCTTCAAAATAATATTTAAGGAGGGAAATAACAAACAATAAGCACTGGTGCTCATTCTTGTGGAACAACAGGTTGAAATGATGCTGCTCTTGCTACTCATAATTGTCACATCTCAAGGGAGGAAGCTCGACGATCGTAAGTGATTAGGCTTAAGGTTACCTGAATTGAACCTGGTTTACTTAGACCTATTGACACTGAAAAATGGACTGATTAACATTAAGAAGGGACATTTGACTTTGTTTTTCCGCGTTTTTAGGGTTACAGTATTCCTCCCTTATAAAAAGGAATACATGACACGTTCTGTGTCATAGACTTGTAACAATATGTAAATTTATTCATTTATAAATTGATTCTTTCTTTGCTCTCATACTGCAATTTATTGTTTTGACATTGCTTAGGCTTATTTCTTCCTTAGATTACCTTATTGAATCATAAAGTTTCAATAGGATTTTTGTCTTGTAAAATTTGCCCTTTTGATTGTAACTTATTATATCTCTGCGTAGGCCTATTTACTTAATATTATTGATTGATACTGATATCTATGAATTAATAAGATCTTGTCTTTCAAAATAAGCATTTATGAATCAAATAAAAACTCTTGTATTGAGTTTTTTTTGACAAAAAATAAAGTTACGATTTCTTTTGTACTATGTGTTTCTCTTTACTTTGCTCACTATTGTTCTATCTTTCTATCTCAATGGCGCCCGAACAGGGACAATAGTGGGTGGAGAACACATAGATAGTACACAAAAGTTTTCAAAAATGGAAGGAGAGTTGGATCATGGGGATGATAGTGCTATTGCACAAGGGGGAAATATGACTGAAGGAATTTTGGAATCCCAGTCTGTGGCTGGCTATTCTCACATGATACCTACCTTCTCTGGGGAGGAGAGTAACTTAGGCCTAGAAGCTTTTATAGCAAAAGTGGAAGATGTGGCTGGTATGGCCAAATGGGATGATCACCTAAAAATAAGCATTATCAGAGCAAAGTTGAAAGGGGTGGCTGCCAAGAAAATGTGTGAACATAGACTTTATGAAATTAAAGAATATTCTGAATTTCTTAACTCTTTTAAAAGGGTAATGACTGTTAAGAAAGTTAGGGGGGACCCTTTGGAGGATTTTATTAATGCTCAGCAAGGTAATAGAGAAACTGTAAACGAATATGCTTGTAGATTGGAAGTACTTTGGAAAACCCTAATACATAAAGCTCCTAGTTGGGCAGATAAAGGTAAAGATTTAATTCTAGAGAGATTTCGAGAAACTGTGCTCCTTAATCATAGGGTGTTTTTGGCACAGGGACAACCTCAAACTTTTGAGGAAGCTGTTTGCTTAGCTAATAAGTCTGAAGACCTTCATGTCAACTCATCAATTTTAAGTTGTCAAGTTTCTGAAAGTTTTAAATCTCCAAATGATAACGCTCTAGAAACCATAAAGAAACAATTGACTGATTTGGCTGCCCAGCTACAAGAAAGGGAAAAAACCCAAATGTCTCGTGACAAAGCAATTCAAGATTTAACAAATCAGCTAGAAAGCATGAAACAAGAACTAGATATTATTAAGACTAGGGATCAAAATAGAAAAGACATTATCTGTTTTAAATGCAAAAGGAAAGGACATATTTCCAGGTTTTGCAGAAGCAAGCCTTTAAATTAGTAGTGACCACCAATGGAAACCAGTCAAGGGGGTTACCGGTCAAAGAACACAATCTGGTTGAATTACAAAAGGATCATAAGGGGCTTCATAAGTTAGAGGTTAAAATTGATAGTGTACCCTTAAGATTCCTGCTTGATACTGGATCTGAAATGTCCATAATCGATGATGGAATAGCTAGGTCTCTAGGAGAAAAAATTGAATGGATAAACAGTAATTCTTTTGTTAGGGGTATTAATGGATATGCATCATTGGTTGAAAATGCCATTATGGCAGAATTAGAGACAGAAGTAGGAAACTTAGGAAGTCGTAGATTTTTAGTTATGGATCTCTCGGGTCGTGATTATGATGGAATAATAGGGGGGGGGGGGATATTATTAACAATATTTCTGTTGAATGTGGGAAGATTCAAGTCGAAGAATTAAAACTTATTGATCTCAATAACGAACAGAGAAGTAAGCTTATGGAACTCCTGACTAAGTTTATAGACTGCTTTAGTCAAGACATAAAAGAAGTCAATGGTGTCTGGAACTATGAGGTTGAATTTAAAGTAAGAAAAGACAAACCGGTATTTGTTCGTCAATATCCTATTCCTCAGGTATACCTTCCAAAATTAAAAAAATGTATTTCAGATTATTTAAAAGCAAGAATAATAGAACCCTCTAGGTCAAAATGGAACTCGCCACTTCATGTAGTAAAAAAAGACAATGGAGAAATCCGCATGACTCTTGACTTAAGAAAGGTAAATGAAGTTACCGAGGCTGTAGATTACCATATGCCTAAAGTACAAGAGATACTTCAAAGGCTCCATGGTCAAAAGTATTTATCGGTCCTGGATCTCCATAGCGGATATTATCAGATTCCTCTCGCTCCTCACTTAAGAGAATATTTTGCCTTTACTACCCCCTGGGGCAAATACCAACTAACTAGAATGCCTCAAGGAGGAAAAAACTCTTCTCATTTATTCCAGGCATTTATGTCTGAGATATTGGCTGATCTTATTGGTGAGGGAGTTTTTGTCTTCCTCATCTGTCTCCTGCAGCATGATGATGTTGCTGGACTGCCTCATCTGTCTTCTTATTCATTATGTGAATTGAGATTTTTTTTGAAACTCCCTGTATAAAAGGACTGAAATACAGGGCGAGTCAAAAGTCTGTTACCTTCCATACAATTTCCAAACGAGTGGAGGCAACCTGTGTTGCAGGCAACATATAGGAAGTTATTTAGAGGCTAAACAATGGTGGTGTCAAACTTCGAATTTTGCATCTTGTAATTTGTAACTTTGTAATCGTTTTAGGTAGAGAAAAATTTACAATTGTGCAGTTGTAGAGCTCAAAACGCTGCTTTTAACAAACAAACAATCAAAAAAAAAAAAATTAAAAATAAGCGTGACAATAAACCCATTACAACAAAATGAAATTTCAATGCTCAAGCTACACTGAGTTTTGTCAATGAATAAAGTGCTCAATATGGTGTCCTTCTGCAGCAATGCATAACTGCATGGTATTTCACAGAACCTATCACATTTAACATCATGAATGGCTTTGTCTCAGACGTTTTAGACAATCTGTCTTTAGTGTAGCATCGCCGTATGTGGTTCCAGCATGATGGGGCACCTTCAAATTTGCAGCCATTGCACATCAATGACTGGATGACATGTTTCCACATGAATGGATTGGCTGAGGAAGTTCAGTTCATTGGCCACCACTTGATTTTTTCCTTTGGGAATACCATCAGAGACAAGGTGTATGTTACTATACCAGCATCACTAAATGATTTGAAACAATGAATTCAGCAAGCTTGTACAGACATAACAACCATCATGACACTTCATTCATTGACAAAACTCAATGTAGCTTGAGCACTTAAATTTTACTTTGATGTAGAGGGTTTGTTTTTATACTTAGTTTTAATCTCTCTCTCCTTTTTTGTTAAAATCAGCGTTTTGAGCTCTACGACTGTACAATTGGAAATTTTTCTCTACCTGTAACTGTTACAAATTACAAGGTACAAAATTCAAGGTCAAAGGTCAAATTTGACACCACCATTGTTTAGTCCCTACCTAAGTTCTTATATGTTGCCTGCAATAGATTTGCTGTATTGCCCTGTGCCCAACTGTACATGGGAGGGGGGGGGGTGCCGTAAGGAACCCCTAACGAAAACTCACTCCCAAGCGCAGCAGGAGCTGGTTTTTGGACTTGCGCGGGGTGAATGTGGTATTTGCAAGGATAGAGGCTGATAAACAATACAACAAACATTTTAATTAATTAAAGATACCAATTACATATACTTATCATTAATGTTAAAATTGGGGCCCCACATCACAATACGACATATATTCATACAAGGTAAGTATTAATGATTCTCAACATCGAAAAGAACTCTAAATAAATCAAGGTAAATTGTTTCCAACTTCTGCTTAACTATAAGCAAGCACTAGCACATGGGCTGCCTTCAAACGATCATACTACGTACCATCAAAGGTATGCCTCCTACAATTGGGCTTTACCACAACAAGTTGCAAGCTTTTAAACAAGAAATGAATAGACATAGGGGCTCACCAAGGAATGCGTCGCACTCTCCTTTGATATGTTGCCAATCCCGTGTTTTCTATACACCAACGCGATTGGACCGCAAGGGGGGGCGGGGGCCCCCGGAGCAGTAACCCCCTAAATATCGACGCTCGAACCACACAATAACTGAACAAGACTCTACGACTTTCCCCTCTATTCACTCCCGAATATTAGCTTGATATGCAACGATACCCTCCTTTTAATCATATGCTACTATTCAGCATGAAGTAGTACGGTTTAGTATGCTCTTCTCTAAGTAGTTTTCGGCCAACCACATGTGTCAAGCTTTGCTTCACAACGTATGCAAGAGAAGTGCGTAAATCGCACTGAAACGTTTAACAAAAGAGCCTAATATTGAAAATTAATTAATTAATAAACATAAGAACGGACTTGAACATTGACTTTTAAGCAGTTCCTAGGCATTGGATGCACTAAAACTTAAATCAATAATTGCTGATTAAAGTTAGTTTAACTTTGTGTCCATATTACGCAAATTAACAACTGCCTTGTGCATCGCGACATAGAAAGTGCCACAAAGGCCACAATTGAACTTTATGGGCGCTACTTTAATCCAACACGTTCCGTCTCAAAAGTTAATAGTTGCTTTTTAAAACAATCTGTCATCTATTGGGGAATAATATAAAAGAAAATTGGAACAATCTCACCAACTTCCAAGTAGCAATATTCTTATCTTGGTCGATAATTATCGCTTCGGACCTCTCTAAACATGCGACGTTCCATTTCGCAATACTGATGACTGCCGCTCATCATATTTTGCAGACACCTCCGGGATTCCAGGACAGGTCCCCTTGCTTTCGATTTATAAATATCGTGAAAACCTGTTATTCCTGTTCAATATCATAACTTTACTATCAACATGGGCAAAAAACTCAGTCTCCAACATCGCTGCTAACACGGGTGGGGGAGGGGGGGCTAGAACGATCTTTTTCTTTTTTCCTTCTTCAGTGACGCTTGCCTGCAAAGTGTCAACAACGATTGCTCTCTCTCTCAACAATCCCTCATTCCCTCCGGGTTTGTTGTGGCTCATATACTGAGAAAAGCTGCCCCAACAATGTTTGTCTAAGATTACACAAACAATTGCGGTAGCTTCCCTCAGATAACTTAAAAAAAACAATGCTACTCCGAACAATCGGAAAAATATAACGTACGTACTAAAAAAAAAAAAGTAATTTCCAATACAGCCAACTGACTTGTTTTTATTTAGCAAAAAAACAAAATTCCACACACTCGATCCATATTCGTACCCAAACACATCACAAAATACTCACCCAACTACCACAAAACGATCGCTACAACACTCATTTATTCAAACAAATACACTTAAATCACAGAAATTTGCATAAACGACACCAACCAACTATAAAACGAGAACAAAATAAAAAAAAAGAACTCAAAACGCACACTGACACTTAGCCCATTCATTTTGAAATTGTATGGAGGGGGGGGGGGTAAGAGACGTTTGACTCACCCTGTATATAGTTGAAAGAAAACGTTACAAGTAACGAGAAGAATCAAAACAGATTTTGTAGGAGTTGGATGTATAAATTCTGATTTATTGCTTGCAACAGTTGTCATGTATGTCACAGATTTCCACCAAATTGAAATATGTTACTCATCTGAAGCTACTGGAGATGCTTGCAAAATAAGAGAGTGCGAAATTGTGTTTCTTTCAAAATAAACTGCGAAAACGAAAAATTTTTAGCATACATAGCCATACAAGGACTCCATTGTTAAAGCGGTTAGGCTATGTGGGGTTCCCTTGTTAGGCCATCATCTGTAAGTTTACAAATGAAAGCAGTAAAAAGCAACAGTGTCTTTTTACTACAGGATGATACCTTTAAAGAGGGAATTCCAGTTTTAAACACATCTCTAAAAATATCCTCATAAGCATAAGAAATATTTGTTTTCCTTTGTCTGAATAGATGACAGATGTAGAAGAAAAGGATGACACCCAAAAATCCTGGAATATACCAAAATTGGATACAGAGTATTAAGCCCCTGAAAACAGCTGACCGTTATCAAAGTTTTTTATTTTTTGCTCAATCCGAAACATCAGCTCTTCAGTGTCTTGCCATTCTGTTTTATTTTAGTCTAAAAATTAATATTTTCCTTCTTTCTTTTAGTCTATTGTGTATAAACCATGCACAATAATGTGGCTTGGTTTTTTTTTTTTTTGTTTTGTTTTTTTTTTTTTTGTTTTTTTTCATGTAAACAACTTAGGCAACATTTTAGAAGAAATTAATGGAAGAGAATTTTCATGATTTCTTATGTTTTGTTTACAGGGAAATGAAATAAAAGATTGTTTTGTCCAAAACCCTGAAGAAATACGTAAGAAAGCAGAAGAGAGAAGACAACAGTTTGAACAAAATAAACACAGAAATCGTAAATTTACCAGTTCATCAAATAGAAATTATGATGTTAAAGGTAAGTTTATATAATACATGTATAACGTACGCTGGTAAGCAAACCATTAGCTAAGTCAAATTATTTTTCAAATTTAGCGGAACAAACATAGGGTATTTGAAATTAATTCTTTATATTTAAACGGATACCAGTTCTTTATGTTTTACTAGATGAAATATGAAAAAAGAATCTCCTTAGTGTAAATTGTACACTAAATTGATTTTTTTACTCATCAGTATCATTGTTTGAACTGTGACAGTATCCTCTTTGATGCTGCAACTGGTTACAGTGCTAATGTGACAGTTTATTCTGTGAGTCAGTCACCTCATATTGATTTCCTCCTAAGGTTCTTCTTACACGGCTACAGTGGCACCCAGACCAAAAAATGAGGTGGATAGTATATTGAAAAATGATGAAAGGAACACTCGCAAGGTTTGGAAAGTGAATGTACTAGATAACCACAAAAGTTCTTGTTGTTTTTATGTTGCATAAAAGGAAGTAATAGAAGATACGCAAATGAGTGTACAGTATGGTCCAAAATCTGTCAAGGGGGAGCAGGAAGGTGAGCCTGTATAAATACAGGGCTGTGGGGCATTCACATCAATCACATCTCATGCAGAAGTGAAGACAAATGGAGGTATCGAAGGAGATGGTTAGGTGTCGTTTGCTTTATGACTTCCAAGGTGGGCTTGTCAGCAGCAGCATCAAGTCATCGAATGTGTCTTGCGTTTGGGGGATGATGCTGTGAATGAATGCACCACAAGGCATTGGTTACAGAAATTCATGCCGGGAGAATTTACCATTTGTGATGAACCTTGTAGTCTAGTGTGTCTGGTGGACTAGATGCCAAATGGTTCACTACGAGCTGCTATCAACTGGCCAAACCTTCACTGGGGACCTGTACTCCTAGCAGTTGGAACGTTTGCAACAGGCATTGCAGCAGAAGGAGCCAGCATTGGTGAATCGCAAAGGGTTACTCTTCCTTAATGACCATGCCTGGCCACATGTTGCGCAGGTGGCCAGGAAAACCATAGAGCGGCTTGGCTGGGAAACTTTGTGTCATCCGCCTTACTCACCAGATCTTGCTCCAACGGAATATCACCTTTTCCGTTCTCTGGACAACCATCTTCATGGAAAATTCTACACCAGTGATAGAGACCTGCGAAAGGCACTCACGGACTTCTTTGAGTCCAAGACTGGCAAGTTTTACAGCCAGGGGATTGATCATCTGGAGACATGTTGGCAGAAGGTGCTAGATGCCAATGGGCATTGCTTTGGGGACTAGCAATACGCTACTTTTTGTGTAAATCATTTTGTTTTCCGGAATTAAAAACTGCAAGAATTTTTGTGGTTACTGGTCAAATTTTATAGAATAAATAGAGATGACATCAGTCAAGTTCCAGCACTCGCATTTGTTGTTATTGGTATAAATAATTTTATTTCACTATAACTGTACAAGAGTCGACTTTCGCCTTTCTTATGGCATCATCAGTTGTAATTGCATTTTTTAACAAGGATTTAAAGTTCTTATATAATTATTAAGAAAAAAAGTTGCTTTTTTGTGACGTAATTGTCATTGTTAAGAGTTATTGGTTTTTTTTTTTTTGTCATTCACAAATCATTTTTATATTTCTATTTTTATATATCAATTTTTGAATACTTGTTTCTTTCAATAATTGATTAAATAATAAATTGCTGTCATTGTCTTCCATATTATTTAATATTTTATGGAGGTAGTATTTGTTCATAATGAATATTATCATGTTTTCTATTACTAACATTCCTCTTTTATCATTGCTACTATAAATGATTTTACATATATCTTCCCTTTTGCCTAGACTGTGTTTAGTGTTTAGTATATGCTCTGAGAATTTTGAACTTGTCATACCAGTTTTAATATAATAAATGTGTTCCTTAAAACTGGTGTTCATGTCTCTGTAAGTTTTTCCTACATACCACTTTTTGCAATCGGTACATTCAATTCCATATACTCCCCAATAACATTTTTGTAGTATTCGTTTTTGTTTTCTAAGATATTAATTAAACTATTTATTGGTTTAAATACTACTTTTGCTCCTTTTTTCTCTAGAATTTTCTTGATCTGATAACTTATATTCCCGTTATTTTGAATAATACAAATTATTCTGTTTTTGATATACAAATTATTTTGCTTTTGTCAATTTTTTCTCTCTTTTTATTTTGTTCTTTGTTATTGTATTCTGTGGCTAATTCGAAAATAATTTTATCTATTTCCCTTTCTTGATACCCGTTCCCTATTCCCATTACCATTATTGTCTCAATTTCTTTTTCTTTATCTGTTATACTTAATGGATATGTTGTCGCTCTATTAATTAGATTTCTAAAGTCCGCTTTTCTATGTTCCTCTGGTTGGTTAGAGGTTTTGTGTATTTTACTTATTGTTGCTGTTGGTTTTCTATATATGTTATATTCTAAAAATAATTTTTCATTTACTAACATTTTGCTTACTTCTATATCTAAAAAGTTAATCTTATTATTTATTTCTAGTTCAAATGTAAATTGTATATTATTGTTAGTTTTTCTATTTCTGTGTCATCTTCTATTATCCAAAGGCTATCATCTACATATCCCATGTATTCAATTACTTTGTTCTTTCATGAGTGTGTTCATATGTGTTTCTTCAAAGTTCTGTAGGAATGCTTCTGACATTATACCGCTTATTGGGTTGCCCATTCCTAAACCATATTTTTGTTCAAATATTTTCTTTTCAAATTTAAAATAATTTTGACTACAGATTACTTTTACTTGTCTGTCTTTGTATTTTCGTCTATATTGTTTTTTGTTAATTTTTCTTCTATTATTTTTATAGTCTCTTGCACATTAACGTTTGTGTACATATTAGTAATATCAAATGAGACTAAATTGATTTTCGGTTTCAGTTTTGCTTGCTGTATTATTTCAAATACTTCGGCGGTTTTCTTTATAGCATATGTGTATTCTAATCCCAGATGATCACGTAATTGTTCTTGTATGAATTTTGCTAGGTTGTAAGAGGATTATTTATGTTGTTCACTACGCGTCTTATTGGGTAGTCCTGTTTATGTATTTTAACTCTAGGTTTCATAATTGGGGCTGATGGGTTTGGGATTCTCATTTGGAGCTTTCTACCTTTGAATAATGGAGACTTAAAACTTTTTGTGAGATTTAACACTTGTCTTTGAAATTTGGTTGTTGGGTCTTTTTTCATTTCTATGAAATTGTTCTCTTTAATAAAATTATAAGTTTCTTTCTTAGCTCCTCATTTTTTATAAGCACTATCATGTTGCCTTTATCTCCTTGTGTAACTGCAACATCTTCACTCTTCAGTCTTGTTTGTAGCTTTTTTAACGTGGAGAATTCACTATTTTTGTTTCTCATGGTGTTCCCATAATTTTACTTATTTGGAATCGACATTCATCTCTTTCATCTGCTTTTAAAGTGTTAATTCCCACTTCTACTTCACTTGTTATTCTGAAAATATCTTTTCCATTCCATTGCTGTTTTAAACAAAATTTTGGTCCTTTAGCCAATAGTTTTTCTTCTTGTTCATTTAACATCGTCGTTGTTAGATTTACTATCGTATCCTGATATTGTTTTTTTTTTTTTGCACAGTTTTGTTGGTTTTTTCTTAACCGAAATAATTTCTTCTTTAGTTTATCCTTTTTCTTTTTTATTATTCTTTTAATTCTTTCTTCAATTCTGCTTAAGTAAATGTTCCATAAGTCCGGTGGGAAAACGTTTGTACCTTCTAAATATAATTTGTATAAGTCTTCATTTAGCTTATCTTTTTTTCTATATGCCGCATTTATTTCCGTTTGTGCAGACTCCAGCTTTCATGGCTTTTTTCGCTGCTGGTGTAATCCTACTCGTTCTTAGTGTAACATACTTCGGTGTCAACTTTTCTCTCAAACAGGTCTTGTTGAACCATATGTTAGCAATGATCCTGCTAATTTTAAGCCGTTTTCTGTAAGTAGCTGACAAAATATCTTGTCTTAAACGATTCATAATGTACTTACTTAGCAATTTATTTATTTATTTTTTTTTTCTTCTTCTTAATATGGGCCGACGAGTTGGGTCTCTGGATAGACCTGGATTAACGACTGCTGTATGATGGTCACAGCAGCCGGGGGCAGGGGGGGGGGGGTGAAGATCCTAAGTTACTGATGAGACGCCCATCCAGTGACTAGCCGTGGCTGGTGTTTCTTAACTTCACTCAGATGTGTTTCAGTGAAAGCCCACCAGTAATAGACTTTCAGTTATGTGCATTTAAATTTTGTTTATGTTATCTGGAACTGACAGAGGTGTTACCTGGGCGAATTTGCCCAGGTTCGCCTCGAAAATGTTAAATATTAGTTAAATATCTGGACATGAAATCATCAGAAATTAACATTTCTGTGGAATTCATCTAAGAAGAGTCTCCAACGTTTGGTGTCTAAATAATAGTCATCTTAGTACCATATTTTTAATTATGAGTGTGTTATCATCTGGACGTGAGGTTATAAAAGATCTACACATGTGTGAACTTCCTCTAGTAAAAGTCTCTAACGTTTGGTTTGACAAGAATTCATCACGAGTTTTTACATGTGTGTGTGGTCAAATTTATTTTCATCGAACTTAAAGTACTGTACATTATTTAATTGTATGGATATTATCATATTCTCCCTTTAGAATAATTCTATTTTCCATTTTCAACTTAAAAGGGAAGTACACACTTACAAAGGAAGTTGTTCGACACTTTTTTTCTTTTTTTTTTTTGGGTGTGTGTGTGTATGTGTATGTGTAAGTTTTGAGATAAACTTTTAATGTATTTTGGATTTACACTGAATTAAGCATTGGTGGCATCTGTTCAACAAACTGTAGAGGAAGTATCTCGTCAAATTAAAATGGTGTGTGTGTGTGTGTGTGTGTGTGTGTGTGTGTGTGCGCGCAAGCATACCTTAGAAGCGATGGCATTGCATGGCGGTGGTAACGCTCCGGAATGTGAAGTTTCAAAATCATTGCGATAATAGGGGAAGCATAATCGTTAGCAGCGGTCGCCAAAGAATTGCAGTTAGAGCAGTGTCATTAAGCACAAAATCTTAATTTTGCTGTTCAATTATTAGTCTCAAAATAATTTATAAGATAGGGTAAGCATCCATGAATGCTATTTTTATTTAAAATTATAAAGCACCGCGATACATTCCTCCTCACCAACACAACGTATCACTCGACGTATCACTCGACATGAGGACATAACGTTTCTCATGTTGGAAAATTTACAAACATTACCGAATTAATTAATAAAATGAAATAATAAATTAAGGAAATTGTTATTAGTTACTATTCTCATTTTTTTTACTGGAAGGCAATTACAGTCAATTCTCGTTAATACGAAATCGTGGGGACCAAGAAATTTTTCCGTATTATTCGTATAAACCAACAATACTTAATGAAATAAGCACGGAAACAGAGTACTTTAAGTTAGAAATGATTTTTATTTATCTCTCCTAAAAAAAAAATGTAATAACAGTTTGTTTTCGCGCTAAAACAATTTTTTTTTCTAAATCACTATTGACTTTACAATATAATGTAAATAAGTCTTCATGATAAGATTTCTCTGGCAGAAGATTATAAAATAGGGCGGTTTCGTCAGCGTTGTTTTGTCACTAGAGCACGCGAAATTTTCAATGTTCAGCTGGTTTGCAAACTGGTTAGCTTTTTCTTTTAGAATATCGCCGCTAATGGGAATATTCTTTTGTCGAGCCTAAAACAAATACAGAGTACAGTACATTATAGAAAAAAAGCGTACAGTAATTTCTACAGCACTGTATTGTACTACATGTATACCGGAATAGAAAAAACGTTAACTTACTTGTTTAAACCATGTTAAAAGTGCCGTTTCCATGTCTTCGTTTGCTGCTTTTCGCATTCGTTTTCTTCTCAGAGTTCCACTCGATTCAGCCTGTTGTCTTATCTTTTCCGAGTTTTTAAGTATCGTTGATAATGTTGACGGTGGAATGTCAAAGTCTTTAGCCACCTGCCCTTTTATAACATTTGGTTTTTCCGCTGCATTCAGAATTTGTAACTTCAGATCTAATGAAAGATCCTTTCGTTTCCTTTTGCTTGAAGCTGACATTGAATAAAATTTCTGACTGTAAAAAAATTAGATAACTGTGTTGTAGCGATGAGAAAATTGATTTCGAAACAATACCTATATTGCACTTGTTTAAATAGAGATTTGAGCACCATGTGACAGGATTTCAGATCTAAATAGCTGAACCAATCAGATTTCCCGTTAGCTTCAAAGCACGTGATCCAGATTTAGCGAATCAGATTTCCCGTTAGTTTGAAACTACGTGATTCAGATTTCCCGTTAGTTTGAAAGCACGTGATTCGTTAGTTTTAAAAATTCGACTAAATAACCGATATTTTTTTTATCGAATAATCGACTAAAATTATCGAATAAAAATATCGACTCTTTAAAAAAATCGAGTATTCATTTATTCGAATATTGTAATATCAGAAGCAATCACATATGAAATGACTTTTAAAATTATTTTTATTAAATTTACACTTCGAAATCTGAAATTTTATCATTAAAATTGTTCCTAAAAGGAACATTTTTCAATAAAATTATGGAATTTTCCTTCGTATAAACCGTATTTTAGTAAAAATATGTTCGTATAAAGCAGAAAATTTTACATAGTAATTGCTATCTCGGGGATGGGCCACAAAATGTCTTCTTATTAACCGGAATTTCGTATTAACCAATTTCGTATTAACGAGAATTGACTGTAGCTAATTTTAATACTGTATTTTCGCACCTGTAGCCCGCGGGTTATGTTTTTTTAATGAAAATTTTTCATAATCGGGCAATAATCGCAGTTATTAATTATAGCGCAGTTCATTTTGGACAATAAAGGCCGAAATTCGTATTAAATGTTGTTAGGTTTGGTCCCAGTAGTATATGCACAATTCTGGAATTCGAAATCCTTGTGCTTACTCTGGGGTATGCTAAAAACTGCGAATTTTTTGGATTTTTTTTTCAGTTTTTGCCTCGTAGCTCCAGTACTATGCATTTTAGTGCCATGTTTCGAGCCAAATATCGCCACAACGACGTATCCTACGACCCCTGTTATGCGAGAAGAGTGTATAGGAAATTTAATTAGCTTTCATTTAAGCACAAGTATTTCCTGTAGGCGTAATAGTTTTTGAGAAAAGGATCAAGAACTATTGGAAATAGTGAAATTGCTGTTTACCGCTAAATGAACCCCATCATTTTTCTTATGATGGTTTATTGGTTTTACTCAATTGGGGATTTCTTATTGAAAAACACAATAAAAAAGGAGTAATATATGTAAATTGTGTAAAACCAACTTCTTGAAGCAATTACATAACCTCATCATTAATTGGTGGGGTATATATTTTAAGATTGGAATCTTCAACTCTGAAATTATTGTGCCTATCCACAGCGGGCCAGAATGGCCTAAAACGTGGCCAAAATATGATTTTTCAAAAATGGTAATAGAGTATTCAAAATTTTTTTTTTTTACGTTAATAAATATCCAAAAATGATTATTCCATTTTCAGTTTGTGTGTTTTGTTTGAAACCGATCGCTTGCAAAGCTAGAGAAGTGCGAGTCTTTAAATAAACAAAGAACACCTCAAAGTTCCTGTGGTTTATATTCCAAACTTTAATCACAGCCAGTTCAAATAAGAAACAACAGAGAGCCAGTAACATTTCCATATGTAAGTATTATTTAAACAGTTAAAAAAATTTTTTATCATTACTTTTTTAAGATAGCTTATATTTCAATAACGTTCTCAAAATGATACATTAGCAATTTTTACTGAATTGTTCTCTTAAAGTTTTAAAAAATGCCTGACACAGCCCGGCATTAATATTTCTTTTTTTGTATAGTTTATTTCCATATTGATTATTACAAAAAAAAATGGCTGCTTATATTTGCTCCTTATGTATATATCCTAAAACGTGAAGGTTGTTGTTCAAAAATATTTGTCTAACAATTGCACATAAGTTCCATAAAAAATGCTCGTTTATAGTCTTTACTAAAATTATATATTATAAAAGAATATACTTACATATACAATATACACTCTTCTAAATAATGAATGCATATAATTAAATTTAATTATTATTATTATTATTATTATTATTATTATTATTATTATTATTATTATTATTATTGTTTGGGGAAGCCAAACTCGGATCAAGTTCGGAAGCCAATCCCAGAGGCGGATCCAAAAGAGGGCCAAAGCCCAAGGGACTCAAATGCGAGGGAGGGAAAGTTATCCACTCGTGGGAGTATTGATGTTTGAGTGTAGGAATTTCCTTACTATGTGACATGTGTTTAGAATTGTGGCTTTCTGTAAGAATATTATTATTATTATTATTATTATTATTATTATTTATATTATATTTAATCATCATGTAATCAGTTTAACCAATTTTATTTTTTTGGTTTAAATATACATTTAAAAATTTAATTAAACAGATCAATAATATTCAATGGTGCATTGAGGGTGATCTTACAGATATTCCTATTTTACGTTTTGATAATCTTTAAGAATCCGAAGTCAGAATTTCAAAAAAGTAGAATAGGAATGTCTCTAAGACCCACCCTATATCTCTTTGTCTTTATCGATAAAATTTTTATTTATTCATTTCATTCAATGCATGTATTTTAACTTAAATAATCGCCCACAATATACTGAAACACTAAAAAAAAAAACAAAACAAAAAAAAAAAAGCATTTACTGGCAATTTTTCAAACAGTATAGGTGATTTAAAAAAAATTAAGCTATAAATCAAAATATAAGCTTTGGCTAAGTATTAGATCTCTCTGGCCCACTGTGCTATCGTGGCCGTTCTCTCATTCACTTTATTTTTTTCTTGTTCCCAGATGCGAGAAGGACGATAAGAGAAGACTTATGATAGAGAAGGGTCGTCGGTAAGGGAGTGGAGCTGAAGATACCTCAATAAGCTGTGAATTTCAAAATGTGTACTCGTGCACGTTTCTTAGTGAGCTTTTCGTAGTGCAAGTGAACAAAATGTTGGTTCCAGCTGGCGTTTGTTTTCTTTGTCACATCGCTATTAAGGAAGGTGAAGGGGTGATGGTAAAAAAACAAGGCGTCAAGACCTTAATAGAAAAAAGTGTGAAACATGGTCTTCGGGAGAATGAGCATTATTTGTGAGGCTTAAACGAAGTCACTGTTCATGATTCATACACAATCCCTCAGGCACGACAGAGAGCATCAAGGGTCGAATCTAGCAGACCCCAATCTATTGGGCACATGTGCTGTTGTGTGGAGACGCTATCACTGAACAATTTCTCCAGCCTCAACAGAAACTTCCCGTTGCAAGAAGGAATGCTGTGTACAATGTAACATTCGTGTGTATGAAGGAAACTATTTTAGATAAAGCCAGATTGCGAGGTGATGAATGGGGACAACAGATCATAGATTGCTTGGGAGGTGTACCTGACTTAATCGCTGCTGACGCTAGATACCACCAGCGACACCATACAAAGCTCCATTTGCCAGTCAGAAGTGGAATAACCAGAGGCCGTCCACAGGCACAGAACCTCTTGGAGAGTATGGAGTGCATTCCTTCAAGAACACGGACGAAGCCAATTTTCGTTAAATGAATTTACAGATCAGTTCACAGACCTGGTGTCAGAAGTGTCAAAAACCACCTAAAGTAAAAATATGGTGAAAATATTGTCTTCTCTGAGGAGGCCATCATGGTATTGTATGTTTCAGGGACACCCGTCAAAAAGTTCTGTATGACAACTGGTATTATGAAAAGAAAAGCAATCCCGAAGAAGAGCAATTGAGAATGGTTAAAGCTGCAGCACAGATAATTTTGTCAGACATATGCTCTCAAGAATTCGACACAACTGAGTATCCTCAATCAGATGATTTCTTGCACAAAACCGACGATGTCATTCCTGAATCTCTGAAAGTGTTCCTTTAAACTGTTGTGATGAATCACAAGTATAACTCTCTTGATGGCTGGAGAAAAAAGTGTTTCAATTGCTCATTTAATTATGGCAGCAGTGAGGCCAGGATCATTCCTCTCCTCTCTTCAGCTCAGCTTTGGTGCATACTTGTACAGGAAGTTTGGGTCAAAACATCTTGTCGAACTGTGCTCAACTATGGGGTTCTCGTGCAGCTACAAAGAGGTAGTGCGAGAGGAAAGCTCTGCTATAGTGTGGGGACAAACCTCACCACCCATTGAGAAAGGAGCAACGATGCAATTCGTCTTTGACAATACTGATGTGAATGTGAACACACTTGATGGAGAGAAAACATTCCACGAATTGGGTGGGATCATGATAATTACGCCAGGTTCCTCCGTCCTGCCTGATGAAAACATTCCACACATAAAGAGTTAAGTTTCTGTCGACTCAATAGCTTCCTTTGGAACTACAGGGTGAGTCAAAAGTCTCAGTACACCCTGTTTTTTCGAAAACCTTGCAGAAATTGGGAAATCTGAATATTTCCCAAACATGGCCAGCATCTTGAATCTAAGTCTATTTTTTTTCAATGGAAAATGGGTCGTGTGATATATCAAATAACATCAACATTTTATGACAATTTCATTCCTGTAAACAAATTTGAAGTAGCAGTTATGGTTCAAAAGTTACAACACGTTTTGTTTCATTTTGTAGCAGGTAACTGAAGATGGCTTTGACCACGGAGGAGAGAATTGAGGTCATTTTGATGTCTGGAGAACGAAGTTTCCATGTCATAGCTGCAGATTTTAAAAACCGGCACCCAGAAAGACCACCAATTTAACACAACACTGTGAGGTGCTTAATAAGAAATTCCGAGAAATTGAGATTGTGGTTGACAAGGCACGAATGGCCGTCCAGTAAGTGCTGTTGACGAGACAACTTCAACAATGGTTTTGGCGTCCTTCGTCAAGAGCCCACAATGCAGCACACAACGTTTGTCAGCAGAATGTGGAATCAGCCAGTCATCGATCATATGCATCCTTCATGCTCCTCAGTGGCATCCATTCAAGATTCAGATACCGTAAATACTGTATTAAGCGCCCGGGCGCTTATTTGCAAAAATTCAGCGGACCCCCAGGCGCTTAATGCAGGCGGGCCGGTATTACAGGTCCGGCGCTTATAAAATTCTGCACATGTGTGACGGATACTATTATGCAAAATTCTCGGCTTTCTCTTTCATCTTTTCTAAAGTATCCTGCTGTGCTTTCCATTCCCGTTAGGATCAATGCTAAACTGTTTGTCTGTAGCCCCTGTAGAATGGTTTTCAGCCTACTTTACCCTTTGCGAGATTAAAATTGATGCTATAACTGTGAAGTTTTCATTTTTCATCAGCTATGTTGCTTGACTGAATCCAAAATTAAAAGTAAGAAATTAGAAGACAATCATGCTGGTATCTAATTTCCGGTTTAGCAGTGGCATTTGGGAGAGCAAACATTTCCGTGAGAAAGCAGCAAGCGAAGAAAAACCCACAAAAAGAACTAAAATAAGCGCCCGGGCGGTTATTGAAGGTCCGGCGCGTATTTGCAAAAATTCAGCGGACCCCCAGGCGCTTAATGCAGTCGGGCCGGTATTTCAGGTCCGGCGCTAAATACAGTATTTACGGTACTCCAGCACCTAGCAGAGGATGACCCAGACAGATGTATGCAGTTTTGCACGTGGGCCCTAGAGCAACATTGACAAGATCCTTCTTTTTGCACAAGGTATCTTGTTCATTGATAAGGCAAACTTTTATGTCAGTGGTGAAGTCAACCGTCACAACCACAGGTATTGGAGTGACCACAATTCCACTTTGGATGGGACCTTCCAAGGTAGTTGGTGACGTAAAGCTTATGGTGTGGTGTGGAATATGGGGTACCCTTGTAATTGGACCCATTTTCATTGACCAGTACCTAAATGCTCAATGCTACCTGGAAATGCTGCAAGAAGTGGTGTTTCCCTCACTTCTGAATGAAGATGGCAGCTTTCCCTCTTACTTTCAACAGGATGGGGCTCCACCACACAACGGTGCAGATGTTCGTCAGTGGTTAGATGTTCAATTTCCTGGTCATTGGATTGGCCAACGTGGTGCTGTGGAATGGCCACCCAGATCACCTGATCTCACACCACTTGACTTTTATCTGTGGGGGTCATTTAAAGCAACTCGTATGTGCAGAGAAAATCAGTAACGGACACTATCTCCAGCAGCGCATTGAAGAAGCGTGTGCCAGCATTTCTGCGGAAATCCTTCTGCGAGTGCATGACGATTGGATTCAACGCCTTCAAATGTGCCTTGTCCAAGAGGGTCAGCATGTTGAATATATTAAATGACTGTCCTTTATAGAGAACAGTCCAGCCTGTAATTCCAAACAAAATGTGTTGTAACTTTTGAACCATAACTGCTATTTCAAATCTGTTTACAGGAATGAAATTGTCAGAAAATGCTGATGTTACTTAATATATCACACGACCCCCTTTCCATTTAAAAAAATTAACTTAGATTCAAGATGGCAGCCATGTTTGGTACATTTCGTAAAAGATAGACCACCTCACCCATACCTTACTGGAATATTCAGATTTCCCAGTTCCTGCAAGGTTTTCGATAAAATAGGGTGTACTACGACCAGCTGACTCATCCTGTACTGATCTCATTCAGTTCACTGTATGGAAAAACGCTGGCTTGGCATCTATTCCGATTACAGAATTGAATGAGGTTGACCGTGACATATAACCCTCAGCTCCAGATCTGTTGTGGTTGTATAGAAAGTCATCAAACCTGCCAAGCATACCTGGTTGGAATGGTTTCATGGAGCAGGCGACAGTTGGGCTTGATTTCAAATGCTCTAAAGTTGTTTTTCTTCCCTTCATCCACACTCCCCAACAGACTACGACACATTGCTTACAAGTCTCTTTGACACCAGCAACAGAACTGCTAATCATTCCCAGAAAACGTGTTTCGTTACATTTGAACAGCCTCTTTATATGAAAACCAGGGACATTGTAGAGAGCTACCAACATTCTCGGCTAAAGAATGTGGTGGTGAGGTTGGGGGTTTTCATCTATTGATGTCGTTCATGGGCGCCATTGGTGTAATAATAGCAGGCAGTGGTCTGAAGGAGTTGCTTACGATTATATGTGCTGAGAATAGCGTGGACATAATTCTGAATGGCCATGCATACTCGCGGGCCGTATGAGCTCACATGTTGTCTAACCCGAACCCCGTTGCGGGCTGTACGAGTTAAATGAAAACCAGGGACATTGTAGAGAGCTACCAACATTCTCAGCTAAAGAATGTGGTGGTGAGGTTGGGGGGTTTTCATTTATTGATGTCGTTCATGGGCGCCATTGGTGTAATAATGGCGGGCAGTGGTCTGAAGGAGTTGCTTACGATTATATTCGCCAAGAATAGCGTGGACATAATTCTGAATGGCCATGCATACTCGCGGGCCGTACGAGCTCACATGTTGTGTAATCTTGCAAAGTGGATTTTAAATCGCATGCACTTCATGGAAGAAGAACGAAGAGAAACTGAAACACTTCTTGATGAAACTGTGAGGAATACGATCCTACTGGCCGATGACAATGAAACTATCGAAGTCCTGAGTGCCAAATTCAAAACAACTTTTGATAAACTAGAGAAAGAAAGCCCAACTTCAAAGCTCTGGGTGGAATACTATAAAATAACTACACTCATGAAGAAATTTATACATACTGAGAGGATGGGAGATTGGGACCTTCACCTGCTTTCTTTCTTCCACTCGGCAGGTCATTTTTTTATGCCAAAAGTGCTCAACTATACCTCCAAGGAATGAACAGCTTACAGCAAAGGATGGATCCCAGAGAATTCCATGCGTTCACACAAGAAGGAAACTTTACGATTCGCCATTCTGATAAATTCTGGTCTGGTCTGTGGACCGACTTGACTATAGAGCAAGTTCTTATGAGATCGATGAAGAGTGAGGGAGGATTAACCCGTGGTAGTGGTATTTCCAGCCATGTACTTTCTTGGTGGACTGAGAGAATGGTGTACATGTTGAATACTTTCCAGGGTTCAATCTTAAGACCACTATTATTTCTCCTGTTCATTAATGACATACAAGATATAATAAAATAATCCTCTTCATTTTTGTTCGCAGATGACATCAAAGTGGGCAAAATTATTCATACCCCCTCTTGACTGCTTTGATTTGCAACTATATCTTTAGTCTATTAGCTCTTGGTGTATCAAAAATGAAATGTACACTAATGAAAAGTGTCACTCGGTCACTTACTCACTGAAACATTCTTGTTATAGCTTTTCGTACACCCTTAATGGTTCTTCTCTTGATAAACAAACTACCACAATGGACAACCTATCTTTCACTGGCCATATAAACCACATTATCTCTGAAGCCTATAGGATCTCTTATTTCATTGTTCGAAACTCTACATGTTTCAGTAGCACAGAATTTTCTATTTTCTGATTCAACTTCCTAATAAGACCCGGCCAGAGTATGCTTCGACCATCTGGTCTCCGTACAATCTTACGTTACAGCGTCATCTTGAGAAAGTTCAAACTGATTTTCTACGCTCCCTTCTTCACTTATCAAATCATAAATTCTTTAATGAAAATTTATGTGCTGCAAACTCTTACCTCAGAGATCACTTTCGTTGTGAAACGCTGCTTAACAGACGAATTTATCTCGACGTCTGCTGCTTATCCAAATTATATAATCATATAATCTATTTTGTTAGGTTTCTCAATTTCATAAAACTACGCATTCCCCAACAAAACTCAAAAAACACTGATATATTTTATTTACCACTGACTAAAAAATGTATTACAAACAATCTCCCTTTCAATAGATTATGTAAATTAGGCAATATATTCTCAAATTTAATTGATATTAACTTTTTAAATTATAACGATTTTAGAGTTATAATTTATGAACATCTAAACTCTTTTTGTTATTACTGAAGCTTATTGTAAAATTTTTATTTCAACATTTGTTTTGACGTTTCAATTTTTCAATTTTGTTTTCTTGTATTGTTTTCCTGTAAGCTGTCATTGGGCATTTCTAAGCCTGTTGCTTGCAATAAATAAATAAATAAATAAATAAATAAATAAATAAATAAATATCTGCGAGGGACTTGAACAATTCTGGGATACATCATGCACAACCTTTGAACAACACGTCGACATGAGGCCCTCACGTATCGCAAGAGACACTGCTGATATGGCAAAACTCATGCATTGGTTCAACATTCATCCACCGTTTTCAGCTAATGAGAACATACTAAGCAACAGCAGTGGAATAGTTGGAGGACCTGAGATCAATTGCCACATGGCACAAAAATTGGGAGTGGATGGGATTAAGAAGATTAATGGAAACACATATGAAAAAGTAACTTTCAAACGTAAAGACAAAGTATGAACTTTGGTATCAACCAGCTCAGTCAAAGTGGAAAAGAAGAAGGTTGATGTAGATCCCTTAACCATTTTCCAGAGACTCTGCATCACTAAACCGTCTGACCAACCATTGAGAGACCATTTCAAATATGAGTTGGTACCGTACTCCATGCGAACAAATTATACCTTCTACTCAGCTTTCACTCTACTCACCGAAAACATGACTTTTGGACTCACATTGTTCATTGTGGTGGATGGAGGATATTTGCTTCATAAGGTTATCTGGCACCGAAACGACTCCAACGGAGCGATTGTAGCTTTGTACGTAAGCTATGTATTCAACCACTTCAGGAAGAACGTGGCAGTCGTGTTCGAAGGTTACCCAGAAGGTGGGGCCTTAAGAAGCACAAAAACAGCAGAGCGCCTACATTGATATGCAACTGCAACATGTAAAGATATGATGTTCGATAAGTCTACAATTATCAAGCTGCCACAGGAAAAAGTGCTCTCCAATGACCACAACAAACAGCGTCTTATTGAGTTTCTCTGCACAGCCCTTCAAAACGCAGTGGTAGAAACTGTGAAGGCGACAGAGGAGGCAGACTGCGACATTGTTTTGACTGCAATGGCCATTTGATGTTGTGATTGTTGGAGAGGGCATAGACCTGCTGGTGATCCTCAATGCCCTTGGGTCAACCAAGAAGAATATATACTTCCATAAAGGTGGCAGAGATGAGTCAGGACCTACCCAGTACACATCAAATTCGTTTAATCATGGAGGACTATCCATCCCTCCTCAGTTAGTATTGTTTTTCCACACCTTCACGGACAGTGACACTACCTCTGTTCTGCTTTGGAAGGGTAAATCAAAATTGATATCTGCCTTCCAACGTCATCCCCACATCATCGACGAAGCTTCATTTTTCTTAGATCCAGATGCCACTCACCAGTC
Source organism: Rhysida immarginata (assembly GCA_023313115.1). Taxonomy (NCBI): domain Eukaryota; kingdom Metazoa; phylum Arthropoda; class Chilopoda; order Scolopendromorpha; family Scolopendridae; genus Rhysida; species Rhysida immarginata. The sequence goes on from JAHWFO010024188.1 coordinate 971,994, forward strand.
AATATATAAAGCAGGCGAGTGATGCCTTGTGGCACTTTATGGTGGGGATAAAAGCAGCACCCTCCACAGCCTTCGCTATGAGCAATTCGTGAAGGCTGCCACTCACACATAGGTAAATTTTGGCTCTTCTGCCCCCAACAGAAGAGTCTGCCTCCTACCACTCCTACTGCACATACCATCAGGTGCAGAAGGAAAAGACCCTGATGGATGGGGGTGGGAGAGGAACCAACAAGGGCTGATGCCTACTACGATAAAGAATGACCCTGCCCCTTGGAAGCTCCTCAAGGGGCTCTCGTGCACTTGCAAGAAAGGCTGTGATGGTGGAAGGTGTATATGCCAGAGAGCAGGACTGAAATGCTCTGCTCTCTGCATATCCAGTAAAGTGAAGCGTTGCTTCAACGTACCAGCCATCGAGGTGGAAGAATCTGATGAAAAAGACATAAACCTAGAGACTCCTACGCAATTTGCACAGCCAAAACACGTCAGCTTTTGAGGACACACCTTGCCCATCAAAGAAACCAAAATAGTCTTAGTGCATTGTCTTTTTTTTATGTAATGAGTACCTATGTATTATAATGCGTAATTTTATATGTTTTTTATGTCCATGTAAGTTTTAAATGCCACAGAAACAAGTTTTTGATTGTTTGTTTTTTCAATACTTTTATAATTTTCTTTAGTGATGTAAGTTTTCAGTATATAGTAAGTTTGTTATATCGTCTGTAATTTAGCTACTGACTGTACACATTATGCTCTTGTAATAAATTGTGTTTTTTAACACTATTTTACACATTTGATGCATTGTTCTTATTCAAAAACCCACAAACCATCAAAATAATAAGAAAAATCATAGGAAGTATAAGTAAAATTTTAGGGGATTGTTACAATTGAATGTCACGCGTACATGCAATAGATGTTGTATCATTGTTAATACAGCGAATCTCGTGCACAATTACTTTTTTCTGTTATGTTAATAAAATGCGTTTTTGAGTTTTACGACTGTCGTCTTAATCCCTTAACTCTGCACAATTCCTACAGGTTATGGGCTCACCAGAGCATTCAACTGCACACATTAATAGTAAACTGATCGAAATTAATGGCTCTCGACCCAGCAAGAGATGGCAAATATTATTACTGCTACCCGCATAGAGACTCTATCCAAGGAGCATTACAAACGTGGATTCTACACATACATGCCTTACTCATCAAAGGCGATTTATGGGACTATACATCCAGAGAACTCCCACAACCAAAAAAAGGAAGAGGATTCCAAGGCCCACGCTGAATGGATACGGCAAGACCGAAAAACCAGATCGGATATTATACTCCATCGGCCCTTCAGAGCTGAAACACATTAAAGGATGCGAAACCTCCAAAGAAGTATGGGACAAGTTCCAAGGTATTTATTCACTAAAAGGCCCTGCTCGGACCATTGTACTTCGTAAGTTCCTTTTGAAATTAAAAGTGTCGGAAGAAAGCAATGTTCGCATGCATATAGCAGAGTTCTTCGACACCGGATAAACTTGCTACTATGGGTATTGACATAAATGAAAAGTTGCTTGTAATCATGCTGTTGGTTAGCCTACCAGATAGCTATGAAGTTTTCAAATACACTATGGAGTCACGGGATTCACTCCTCGATATTGAAACTTTAAAATTCAAAATCATAGAATATAGTGAATGAAAAGTTGAGCATGTTAATAATGAAAATGACAATTTTCTCTACTCAGAGCAGAAATCTCATAGGAATCAGCCGACAAAATAATGAAAATAATTGTAATCCTCGAAAGAGAAATAAATCGTAATGGTTGTATGGGTCCATGTTGCGTATAACAATAAAATAATGGTAGCCAGTTCTTAAATGCAACAATTTAAATTTATATTTATTCCGGATTGGTTTCGGTATTAAACCATCTTCGGTGGCCTACAATTGCAAGCGTGGAAATACTAGCTTATATAAGGGAGCGGGTCCCTTCTCTGCAGAGACCGTTATTTAACGGTCTCTGCTTCTGTCATCTCATTAGTGGAACTGTGACCAATCAGGCGGAGAGAAGGGACCTGCGCCATGATTATATTTTGTGCCATTATCCGATTGAACACTTTTTATTTTGCGGCCAGTCAAGGTTTCGAGGAACTGCTTGTACTGCATGAATTTGTCGAATACTTCGTTTTTATGATGCAAGAAGTATACTTCACACCACCAACTGTGATCATCTATAAATGTTAGGAAGTACTTTGCACCTCCCCAAGATTGTATAGGCATGAGTCCATATATCTATGTGTGGATGATATCTAAGAGTCTTCAAGACCCTTGATGCGAAGAGTGGAAAGGAATTCGGGTGGATTTTCCGAGGGCACAAACGGAACAAAGAGACAGTTTGCTGCTCGTATTTAATTTGATACCCGTAACTATCCGTCCGCTCGACATGATTTGTAGGTCTTTTGAGTTGATATGCCCTAGCCGATTGTGCGAAAGATCTATCAATGATTCTTGGCTGGGCATCACAGACTGGACTGATTCAGGAGCCTCTTGAATGAAATAAAGATTGTTTTTGCGAAGAGCTGCCATTTGTGTCTTCCCATTAGTATCCTTTATTATCGCTTTGTGTTTTGTGAATATCACTCAATAGTTTTTGTGTGGGATCTTGGCGACTGACATCAAATTAGCACTTAGTTGTGGTACATAAAGTATGTCCTTGAGTTTCATTCTTTTTGTATCACCATCGACAATCGTCGTAAATCATGCACATCCCTTAATGTCAAGTTTGGCCGTCTCTTCATTTGGAAATTTCAGTTCACTTGCTTTGCGACTGCGAAAGATGCCAATCGCTGTGCATCCACTATCTAAGCACCACTGTTCTAGTTCATTCTATCACATAAGTAGTTACTTTCGTTTGATTGCGTGAGTAGGCAGAGGCAAGCGGTTGGTTCTTTCTTGTCTTCTTTTTTATTCTTTCTGAAGAAGCAGTCTTCTTCTTTATGTCCCATTTTTTTTGCAAAATCAACATTTATTTCTCTAAAATAATGGTAGCCAGTTCTTAAATGCAACAATATAAATTTATATTTATTCCAGACCGGTTTCGGTATTAAACCATCTTCGGTGGCCTATAATAGCCTATAATGGCCTATAAGCGTGGAAATACCAGCTTATATAAGGAACAAAATGGAATAGCTGAATGGAAAAACCGATTGCTAGTTGAAGTGACTGGATGTTTACTAATTCAGTCTGGGTTACCACCTGCATTTTGGGTTGAAGCGATAGTGACAGCTAATCCATCCGGAATCGATGCGTCTCTAAAAGCCTGAAAGGGAAGACCCCATTCGAATTATGGACCAAAGAATGTCCGAACATTACCTATTTTCATAAGTTTGGATGCCGTGCCTTTGTCCTTGACAACCTTTCAAACAAAGGAAAGTTGGATGCGTGTGCCACCGAAGGAATATTTGTTGGTTATTCTAATACTTTCAAAGCATATCGAATTTGGATCCCGAAGGATAAAAAAAGTCCATGTGACACATCCCTTCATTGAATCAGAATATGGAAGCGGACAGAAAGAAGTTGCTCCAGAACAACTTCGATCATTTATAGACATTGATGCCACAATCAATGGAGAAACCATAATCGGTTCTCATGTTCGAGTTGATCCTCCTTTGCCACACATCCCTGACTTAGAAGAGAGAGACACAATTACAGACATGCCTCCAATTCCTCCACGGAGAAAACCTGGTCGACCAAAGAAGATTCGTACTGGAAAACCTGGCAGACACCTGAAGTCACGAACAGTAGAAGACACTGCACTTCGCAAAACGACCTCAAATGAAAATGACAATACAGAAGAAATACAGATGGATCCACAAATCTTTATGATGACTACAGAAGTACGACTTTCGAATGCGATAAATGAACCTCTCACAAAAGGGGATACATCAGAGATTTTTTGAAGAAGTTCAGAATGACAGATTGTAAGCCCGCTCATACACTTATTTTGTGTCGGGGAAATTAGACTTCACTCAAGAAAAAGATCAGCATGAAGAAGCCGAGAGGAAGCCGCCATATCCATACAGAGAATTGAACGGCACCCTCATGTGCCTAGCAATGGCTACACGCCTAGTAAGTGCTCTCAGCCAATTCAATGATAAATTCAATAAAAGCCATTGGATAGTTGCAAAACATGTTTTACGTTGTCTTAAAGGAACCTCCGAATTGACCCTCAGATTCCGAAAATCTGATAATGATCTCGTCAAATATGCAGATGCAGACTGGGGAAGCTACGTGATTGATCGAAGATCATATACTGGTTACATATTCATTTTGGGAGAAGCTGCTATCTCATGGGAAAGTCATAAGCAAAGAACTGTAGCCTTCTCGTCTACAGAGGCTAAATACATGAGCCCGTCGGATGCGATTAAAGAAACCATCCGATGCGATGAACTTTCTCAACAAGGTTAACCCTTCCCCGACTTCTGAAGTGACTGTGTACTGTGACAATCAAGGAGCTGCTAAACTCGCTAAAAGTTCAATGATTCACAATATATCGAAGCACGTAGACATCAGATATCACTTCATATGTGAAGCATTGTGCAATCAACCTATTGCAGTGAAATATATTCCTACCGAGGACATGTTAGCTGACATGCTGACTAAACCCCTAACCACTGCCAAGCATCAAGCCTGTTGTGATGGCATTGGACTCAAAAACTTTTCTTATTCTGAGATTTTCAATTGAGAGGGGGTGTTGGGGATTGTTACAAATGAATGTCATGCGTGCATACAATAGATATTGTATCATTAATGCTGCGAATCTAGTGTACAATTACTTTTTTTCGTTATGTTAATAAAATACGTTTTCGAATGTGTCAATTTTAAGACTGCCATCTTCATCCCTTAACTCTGCACAATTCCTACAAAAATAAATATAAAATAAATAAAATATTTATAGATATCTAAATATATATAATATGGGTTATATATTAACAGAAAACCATAATACTCATAATATATCACAGAAAATATAAATAAAACCATATGAATCGCTAGAAAAATAATGGGGTTCTTTTAGTGGTAAACAGCAATTTCACTATTTCCAGCTTTTGATCCTTTTCTCGAAAACTATTAGGCCTACAGGTACGTACTTTGCTTAAATGAAAGCTAATTAAATTTCCTATACTCTATTCTCGCATAACAGGGGTTGTAGAACATGTCGTTGTGGCGATATTTGGCTCGAAACATGGACGATAGGCAATTTTTACCCCCCAAAAAACTTTTTAACCTATCTTTGAAGAGCTGTATTTTGCAAACTATTAAACTTACAGAGCTCCTTCTGTGCTCAAATTGTAGCAAATTTACTCTAGTTATAAAAGGTTATAGTGGTTTTTGCACCAAAATTTACAGTGTTGGAGGCTATGAGGCAAAAACTTAAAAAAAATCCGCGGTTTTTAGTGTACCTCAGAATTAGCATAGGAATTTCGAAGTTGCGAAATTGTGTATATACTACTAGGACCGAACCTAACAACATTAAAAACTCAAACCTGCTGCTACATTAATGCGAACTTCATGTCTAAATGAACTGCACTATTAGCGAAAGCAGACATCGAACAACAATGACTGCGCAAGACTACAACTTCTGAAGATGAAGAAGATTGTAGTTGGAGTATGCTAGCTTTCATCAAAAGGTGATTAATCCAGCTAGCCAAACGAGTGGGTCAATGTCAAATTTGAGTGTTGCAATGAGTCCCCCCCCCCCCCCCCAATACCTATAAACTACACTCATCAGATCTCGCCTACCTGGCAGCTTTGAGATATCTGCCATGTTACCAGACTTTTTGGACACCTGTATATCTTAAACTTAAAATTCTTTTTAGCTAGAAATTAAATGTTATATATAATACAAATTTCACGCTTCTTTATTTTAACCACGTTCAGGAATGATTTTGAAGGAACCTTTCTACAGATACGCAATCCCGTATTCATCTCAGAATTTGTTTTTGCTTAAATTTAAAATTTATTTTAGATATAGACATATTTAAAGGATGGACAATATTTTTTTCTCTGTTTTCTTGTTATAAATATATTAAGGAATATTCTTTTTTTATATTTTTTCTGTTTTTCTTTTTTCAGGGAAACCAAAAGGGCAGGGTCAGGATGAAGCTGTCAGTAAAAACAGGAGTTACAAAGAGAGACAAAAAGGAAGTCGTGCCAATCATAATCGAAGAAATCAGTCCGATTGGAAACGATCAAGAGGGATGATTCCTTCATGACAGCAATAAAATAGATAAATGTTATTCTTTTATGTTTAAAAAATTGCAATACAAATATTGAGGATTTTTTTTCCTTTAAGATATTCTAACATTTAAACAATATTATAATTTATGTTGACTTTCTTATTTAATCCTATAAGTTACATTAAATAAAAAAATATTTTTATATAAATGTCGTTTTATTAGTTTTTTCATTAGTACCATGCAAAACTAATAAATGATAAGGATTTTCAAATAATTTGACTAGTAAATGTTCCCATCAGATTTGACATAAGACCAAATCTTTGGTCAAATTCTAATAATTTTTTTTTATTCTCTTAAATAATTAATAAGAAAGTTATATCCATGTCATGCTCTTTCATTGTTTCTCCTGCTTTGTACTTCCTCCATAGCGTAAGGCCAGGGTTCTTAGAGAGAGAAGGTTACCTCTTAGGTCTATTTTGCTGTCAGTTGGTTGTTTCCATGTGATGTCGTCTGGCTACTTTCCTGGCGAGTACCTATGCTCTTAGCTTGATCTGTTTAAATCATAGGGCGACTATTTTTTTTTTAATTAAAAAGTCATGACAAATGTTTGATGCATGTTTTGCATAAAATTTATTGAACAGTAGAGGCTGAAAATCATTCACTACAGTAGAACCTCCGTATAGCGAAACTAAACACACAGGCAAAATCATTTCGCTATATAGATATTTCATTGCATGGAGGTGGTGTTAAAATTTGCATAATTTTGATGTATAAATTGCTGATAATTGTCTTTATATATGTATATATTTTAAATTTAGTATTTATATATAAAAATTTAGCATTTTATATTAATTTGAATGCTTCTTAACATTACGAACAAAACTTTTTCAATAATTGACATCGCTGCCTATCCAAAGTCATCTAGGCCGCCATTGCTGAAAATTTTGTTTAGGTCACGATTATTTTTTTCTGAAATAATTAAAATTTGAAAGCAGAACGGGTCGAAAATAATATTGTAATACGTATTTTACGGAAAAATACCGATAGAACGTATCCATAAGCGTGTATATTAAGGCTGCCGAGTGTTTTTTCGTTGGCCTAGGTAAAATTACATTTTGCAAAAACGTTTATAGGCTTAAACTTTCAATAAAATAAATTCATAAATTTGAACAAATATTAAAGTTTTTAATAAAAAAAATCATTCGAGTTTCGAAAGCTTTTATAGTAGTTCTCGTGCCGATTCTTATAGAAAATAAATTTTTAACATGCTTGCACATTTAAACCCCTCCGCAGGCCGCCATTATTGCAGTGCAGTGTATCATGGGTAGTTTGGTGCGATAACGTTGTTCTCGAGAACTCTTCGTAATTAAGCCTATGCCATAGCCGCAGCGGACTGGGTAGAACTTGTGACGTAAGAACTTGTTTTTCACTTCGCTTGTTGGCTGTTTGCGATGATTTCGTTCATTGGTTGTTTGGTCATACTTAGTGAGGGAACCTAATTTCATAATAAAAAAGCTAAAATATACTTTAAAATTTATTGTCTGGACCTAAAAATCCTTACGTTATAGGGATAATTACGCTATAAAGATTTCGCTATATGGAGATTGAAAAAGCATTAAATCAGTATTATTTTTGCCGGGACCACAGAAAAATTTCGTTATAGAGAGAGTTTCGCTATATCGACGTTCGCTCTACGGGGGTTCTACTGTAACTACAGTCGAATCCCGTTATAACGAAGTTCAAGGGACCACCAGTTTACTTCATTATAATGAAAACTTCGTTAAATTGAGATGGAAAATTAATTTGAGAATAAATGAAAAATAGCTTAATTTAAACCGAGAATATACCTTTTTAATGTTTTATCCTTACTTTTGGCAATATTAGTGTTTTAAATGTACAGTTAGGATTGTGAAATATGTAGTGTAACAGTAATGCTTCACCCTTACCGGAAATCATGATTAAAAAACGGAGATTCTACTTTTCGCTGTTAGTCTTCGCCCCTGTACACTAAGTGAGCATATTATGACCATCCTGTCAGTATCTCATTGGGCCACCTTTTGCCTTTAATACTGCGATGATTCTTCGTGGCATTGATTCCACGAGATGTTGGAAGGTGATGGGAGGAATCTGACACCATGCCTGATGGATAGCACTGTCTAGTTGTGCTAGATTGGACGGTGGTGGATCCAGCTGTCTGATGGTTCGTTTAACTTCGCCTCACAAATGCTCAATTGGAGTGAGATCTGGGGATTGTGGGGGCCACTGAAGTAAGGTAAAGTCCCCCTCATGTTCCTGGAACCACTGCTGCAAAATACGAGCTCTGTGGCATGGCGCATTGTCTTGCTGGAAGTAGCCATCTCCATTGGGGTACACCATCAACATGGCAGATGGACTTGATCGGTGACGATACGGAGGTATGCTCTGCCATCCAGGCATTGTTCAACACGTATTAACGGACCCAAGGCATGCCAGGAAAACATTACCCAGACCATAACACTGGCTTGCAGGGTTGTACTCATGCATGCGGGGTCCATGCTTTCGTGCTGTTTCTGCCAGATTCTCACGCGGCCATCTGCATAAAGTAATTGGAATCATGACTCGTCAGACCACATGATTTGTTTCCACTGCTCGATAGTCCAGTCCTTGTGCTCCTGAGCGAATTGGAGTCATTTCCTCTTGTTGGCTGCAGACAAGTCTTCGGTTTCCGTATCCCATGCAATGCAGTGTGCAGTGGATAGTGCATTCGGAGACCGTTTTGGAGGACCCCTGATTAAGGTCAGCAGTGATTTGATGCACAGTTGCCCTTCTGTTATCCTTTATTAGTCGTGACAGTCTCCGTTCTGTCCGAATATCAACCATCTGCGGGCGGCCACTATGCGAACGTTCAGACTCCATCTTCCGGCTAACCATCCAGTCTTTAAATACTTTAGCAACGGCTGCTCTTGAGCTCCCCACGAATGCTACTATTTCGCTGATACTCGCTCCATAGCTCCAAGCACCTACAATCATCCCGCGTTCGAATGCTGTTAAATCACGTCGTTTACCCATAGTTGAAGAATGGAACACGTCTACTATTGTCGACAACACTCAGCTTCCCTTTTTAAATTGGTCCAGCCTGCTAACAACATTGTGGCGACATCCGTGCGTGCATTTGCATAAACATGTCAGGTGGTCATAAGAATATGCTCACTCAGTGTAAATAGTAGTCTGAGTGCATAATTTTAGTAAATAAATTGAACATGACAAAGATTTTATGTTTTAATGGGTTTTATTTTCAGATATTTAAATTGGTTTAACATAATTACAATACAAGCGTTTCATCGAGTGTCTGTTTGCATCATTCGTAACATTACGCAAATGAAATAACTCCATTTCACGCGACAAAAATATCTCCATTTTAATGCAATTCTTTAAGTTTTTCCTTCTGTTTAATATTAAATATCCTAGATTTAGTTCAAATTTTATAGTACTGTTTTGCATGTATTAAAATAATTGAAGGTTTACGAGTTTAACAAAACCTTGGGTTATTCTCACGTGGGATTACCGGAATGCTATCGTTTTACTACCGTTTATTGATTAAGTTCCCATAAAGTATTGATAACAATACAGTACATGTACACAGTATTGAATATAGTGAGGAATAAAATGTTTCAAAACACTGTAATTCTTAAATACAAACGTGAACTTCAAAATCGTTTTGTTTATAGGCCTAAAATAATTTATCTTACTAACAAGAGCGGCTATTTTTAATTTGGTGATTTTTACAGATTCGATTTGTCACTTATCTAATTATGTAATTTCCAAATAAAATTTCGTTATAATGAAATTATAACGTTGTGGGGACCAAAAATTTGCTTCGTTACACTGAAAACTGCGTTATAAAGATTTCGTTATAGCGGGGTCATAATAACATTAAATGAATAGGATTTTTGCCGGGACACAGAAAAACTTCATTACAATGGAATTCGTTATAAGGGGATTTGACTGTATATACAAACCTAGAGTTCCTATTTATATTATGTATAATATAACTATTTGGTTACCTTTAGGTTACCCCCTCCCTCTAACAACTTAGGATATTAATATCTTGGATAAAGAAAAATATAACAAAAGCGAATCAGATTAACTATTTTACATTTGAAAAATTTTGATTGGAGATGGGCCAGTAAATATTAATGAGTAAATAAAATTATTAAAATGGAATTGGATAAAATAAAATAGAATTAAATAAAACTAATAATTAATTAACTAAACTTGACTAAGTAAATAAATAAAGCAAAATAAATAAATTCACAAATTAATAAAATTAAGCAAATATAATAAATATAAATTATAAATATAAATGACTATAAATTATTAAATAAAAATAATATGAAAAATAAATTAATAAATATAAAATAACAAATTAAAAGTTTATTTATTATCAAATTTAAATATTTATTTACTTAGTGAAGTTTAAATAATTAATTTATTAAAAAATTTATTAAACATAATATAAATAGGATAACTATAGTTCTCTATAGTAAGTCGCTATCCTCTCTTTAACTGCGATTGGTCGAAGCCTAATCACAGCGCAACATCATGCTGCAAGCGCTATGAGCAATTAGTTCTTTTGTTTTCTTTATAAAGAAATGCAATTCATATGTATTTTTAATGATCTCTAAATGCATATTTAATAAAACTACTATTGAGATAGTTAAACTTTATTTCTATCAAAACAAAATTCACCCTTTAAACTGCTGAACTGCAATTAGATCAGCCTCGCCAAAAAAAAAAAAAGGCCGACGATGTTGCTGGTGGCGATGCATCATGGGGGATAGAAGAAAATTTTTGGGAGTTCTTTTAAGTGTCCAAATTTATTATTTTTAATCCTGTTCGTCATAAAACGTTGAAAGTTTATTTTTGTTGGTGTTTTTTTTTTTAACAATCTATGTTGTGGATTGTCCAGAAATCGAGTAACATTGTAATCATATGCAGGGTGAGAAGGTCGACCAATCGCAGTTAGGGAGAGGTTAGATGGAGTTTTACTATAGGTAATCACATGACATCAGAAACCAATGACCTACCGTATATACCCGAGAATAAGTCGCGCGCGAATAAAAGTCGCGCCTCCCAAATTTAAGGTGAATTTTGGTACAAAATTTTTTTCCCTCTTAAAATTCAAGCCATGATATCATAACTGATAATGCTAATTACATCACTGACAGATCAAAGTAAACATGCTAAATGCAGTGTTGAAATTAGTTTATTTACATTGTAGCATTTACTCGTGGGGCGTAAGAGTCTTCTCTTGCTGCCATAAGTATTCCTAACTTAATTCATATTCCCGCTATGCTAATTGCTTAATCTTAATTACCTACTTACCTGCTAAGGTGTCTAAGGTGTCTATATCTTAATTACCTACTTACCGTGCTATAGCAACGCTCCCTTCATTAAAGTAAGCACCAGCCCACTTTTGATTCAGTACCCATGCAAGTTGTCCCTCTTAAATAGTCCTACCCCATAAACTTCAGTTAAGAATTGGCGTTTATTGTGATCATATAGTGCTTGGTTTCGTTTAGTCAAAATACTTTATATTGGCAAGTTTTATTCAGTCCAGCTCAACTTCTACACCCCCCCCCCCCCTTCTGTTGTTTCTACGGCAACGAGACAGATTTAGCAAGCTATGGTTAAGACTTAATGTTGCCCACGGTAAGTGAGACGCCGAATCTCATTCACTGAAATCCGCATTTGCTCCTCCTAAACAGCCCGGCTGTCGGAGACCACTCCGTGGGCTATCAGCCTACAGGCTCGCCACTCACTCCGCTCAGAGCCCTAGTGGTTAGAGGCAGCCGGCCGCTTATCTCAGAGCAGGGTTCAGGAAGCGAAGTTATGCTTTATCTTCCCCAAACACCCACGTCTGCTGATAACAGCCGCTCTCTCCTCCTTCCCTACAACTGTGCCCCGCATAAGCTCGCGACGCCTGCTGCTCAAGTCGACGCACTCATCGCTGCTGCGCTGTCTTGTTCCCGATCAACATCAAGCGTCTTGTGGCACTTTACCTGGCGGTGCTTGTCTCTTCATAGGCGGTCGGGGCTACGGTGATAGCTTGGCTGTTACAAACATCTTTCTCGTGAACACATGCCACATGAGTGTTCTTTGCTCTCTCACACTTGCTCGCACTCAATTTTTTCTTCACATTTTTTTTTTCTTGGAATGTCCGCTCTCATCTCCCTCGGGAGGTAACCGCTGTCATGACAACTCCCGCTCTCTCTGCTTACCCATTCCCCCTCTCTCTCCCTTCCTGCCAAAATGTTGGCGACAAAGGGTAAAGAGAAAAGAAAAATAATATTCTGTAGGTAAGTAAACAATAATAAATACATATTAATTTAATAAAATTTAAGTGCTGTGATGCATATACGATATTTTCGTTTGAAGTTCATCAAAACAGATTGCCACTTTATCACATCGAAGTTGCATTCATGTTTACAAGTTACTTTCATACTAATTTTTCGCGACGAGAAATTCAAATAAAAACTGAATGAATCTACTGTATAATGAACTGTACATTGTATATAATGTATATTTAAAGTACTTTGACGTATAAGTTAATTTCGTTTGAAGTTCATCAGGACAAAATGCAACTCAGTGGCTGTCATGGTGACTGTGTTCGTTAGTTTATTCAAAATGGTGGCATGCGAAGCGAAGTCGTGTTTATATCTCCTCCTTAGTTAGTTTCCTCGATATTATCCAAAGATAAATAATTTTCATAGGGCTGAATACTGCTAGCAATAATAAATAGATATTAATTTGATAAATTTAAGTGGAATAAAATAACTATTTGTTTGCTATTCAATCAAATATGGCAACAGCTGGTAATGAAACAAACTATATGAACATTGATAGGCAGCCCATCACATGGTAATTTTAGCTAGGCTCGAATAAACGTTGCACCCCTGTTTTTTCACTCATAATTGGGTATAAAATTTTGCCACTTATTCTCGAGTATTTACGGAATTTTTATGCCAATTGGAGATAATCCCCTGAAGAGGCAACTGTCTTCTGAGGCGTGGGTGGGGGGGGGGGGGGGGACAGAAAGTACCCCCAACAACAACACACACCCACATGCATCAGGAGCAGGTTGTTAATACTTGCGCAAGAGAAATGAGATGAAATCAACCCAAAGAGCAGGCGTTTAGGTACTTTGAAACAAACATTTTATTTGCAAGTAGATCAAATAGACTGAATTAGTAATTATTCACAAAAAAAGACTTGGAGCCCCGAAGTAAATCTCGATAAATTGTTAAAATATTGCATCTCCCCCCCCCCCCCTTTGCTTTGATGCTAAGGAAATGACTGGAGTCAAGAGGTGCAGGATTGTAGAGTTCGGAACTGACATAAATCTAAGGGGTCTAAATGATTAAACACTGGGACTGCGTAAGCTACAATTCAACCTTTTATTACAACCAACTTAAAAAACCAACAATTACAAGTCACAACTAGAGAGGGCCCTCTCCACTATGCATAAGATAACAAGGCAGTCAAACTATAAGGTTTTGCTCACAATTACTCAAACAAAAAAAACAATTGTGACCTTATTTCTAATCCCACAAATATTGACAGAGCATAAGCACCTGTTCGAGCACTATTAACGAGCACTGCAATAATCTAATTACTCTTATAGCAGCAACCAAGGTTAGGCATTAACACGATTTCTTTTAGGCTTATTAAGGCACACTTCACAAAGAACCTAACTCTAACAGTCAACGTTGCGACGTGGAGAACGTCGTGTGGTTCCTTTATGCCCAAGATCTCTTATAAGATCGTTTATTGGGGGAAAGGGGACCACGGAAACCCCGATGCACCCGTTCTTTGTACAGCTAACCGCACTACAATACGCCCCCCCCCCCCGCGTCAATGTGCTATCACCGCTTTAAGGAACATCTAGCGCGTCGCACTATTGGCGAACGCTATATAAAGCGGTGTTCACCACCAAGAAAAAACTGCTCATAGGCAAGGTGCAAATGTGCAAATAGTTAACAGTGATCAACACCGTAGGAACAATAGGGCTCAACAAACCACTTAGAGACCCTTAATGCTAAACTTAATACTATTCACATTTATTACAGACGCTATAGAAGGCAAACTACATTTCAGACATCGCGTCCAACTGTTCTGTATACACTTCGTGGCGGAACACTTGATCAGGTTATTATGGATACAGTCCATAACCGTTCTTACTGCATATGCATGAGACAAGGTTATTTGCAATATGAAGCATTGACACCCTCACGCGGAAACGCCAGTTCAAAACGCAAAATAAAGTACACTCACCAAACGGAAGTCGTCTCAATGGGCAGGAACTAATTGTTGCAAAGACGAGAATACCTGTTGATGGGCAGTGAGAAGGAGCTTTGTATACCAAATCCGCAAGCAGGCAAGGAGGAAATTCTATCTTCATCCATTTCTTTTCCAGAATTGATGAAAAATAACTGCATCACCGCTGTGATGTGCTAAATAATTTCCTAATTGCGATGTATTCTGCGACTTAGACGAATGGACAACTCCTTGAGATGCATCAAATCAAATTTGACCGCACGTTTTGAATAATGATATGTATTTAAGAGCGTCTCCTCGCCCTCTCAGTTTTAACATTGAACTCCCCTTCCTATACTACATATACCATCATTATCTCCTCTATTTCTTTGGAGAGAAAAAAAAAATATCTATCTATCGTTGTTAAGACCATCTTATCAACAGCCCAACAATAATCAGCCCCGGGAGACCGCACAATCGCTGCGAAAAAGCCTCGCCATAACAATGGTATCCCCCCTGACAATCGCATTCCTGGAACGACAAGGAAACGTTAACAGGAGTTATATTCGATACAATGACAACAATTAAAGTAAGATAACTCCAAACAGATATATTATTAGAAAATTATTCAGAAATTCCAAATTGAAATA
>JAHWFO010024188.1:999850-1063163 GCA_023313115.1 Rhysida immarginata
TTATTATTATTATTATTATTATTATTATTATTATTATTATTATTATTAATTATAATAATATTATTATAAGCAAGAGCACGGTGGAGTTTATCTTCACCATGAGCAGAGTATGTTTCAAATTCGCCAAGGCGACGTGCAAGCTTTACAGTAGCTTTTAAACTAACAGCCAAGATTGAAAAGGCTTAAGAGCAATGGTGCAGCAGCAAGGCTTAAAAATGTATTCGACTCTGGAGGAAATGTATGCAAAAATATATGTACGAAATTAAAAAAATTTCCCCACTGAAATGCGTATTACTTTAATTGAAGCATATATGCCATATAAAAAAACTGTTTTTAGATTACCGATTGCGTGTGTGGTCGTGGGGGAGCGTATCGGCCGCCGTGCCATTACTGTTGGAGATTTTACATTTATGAACTGCACGGTAATTGAAGTTCTGTCATGTATATTATACGCTAATTTCGCTTGAAGTTCATAATACGACTTTTTATCCTAAAAAAAAAAAACGTGTATCCTGACGTGTTTTATGCCTTCAGATTCATTACAAAACTATAAACGCATTTAGAACATACTTCGACGTGGGATCGGAATGAAAAGTGAAATATGAACAGAATGCCTTTTACAACATATTTGTTGGCCTTCGTATTTGAAAACTTACATTCGTATTTTATTGGCGACGGGAAATTCAGATGAAAAGTGAAATATTGTAATATATAATGAACTATACATTGTAAATACAGGATAATTAAAGTTCTGTGATGTATATTATACGCTAATTTCGTCTGAAGTTCATTATGCAACTTTTCATTTGAATTTCCGGCGCCCAAAAAATACGAATGTACCTTCTCAATCCATGAAGTACAACTTTGTTTCGATTTGTTAAAATGGCGACGGGCAGTGGGGAATTCAAATGAAAAGCAAATAAATGTAATAAATAATGAACTGTACATTGTATATACAGGAAAATTAAGGTACTGTAATGTATATTATGCGCTAATTTCGTTTGATTTTCATCAGGACGGAATGCAACTGCATCACTTCAAAGCAGTATCAGTTTTCTGAAAACGTTGTTGTCATGCTGTTTGGAAAAAAAAAAACAGGAGTTAGGCCGCACAGGCATTTTTACAACTTTTTTTTATTAGATAAGCTGCGGTGTTACTACCGTACATTACGGTACTTTGAAACAAACATTTTATTTGCAAGTAGATCAAATAAACTAAATAGTTAATCACAAAAACAGGCTTGGCGCCCTGAAGCAAATCTCATTAAATCAAGAACAAAGAAACTATTACATCAACAAATAACATAATAGATCAAAAAGACTGAATAACCATTAATAGTAGATGCATCTCGCATGTTTTGCACACTCCCTATCTTCTACCCGACTGGCACAAGGATGGCAACACTAGAATGGCCAGAAAGAAAATGCAGTAATTACTATTTACAGCAACGCAGAGCCGACCACCTAACAACAACTAGGCTGTGCTTTAAACCCATCCAGCAAGCAGAGGAGCTACAAGAATGCGTTACGCTCTCCTTTAGAACATTCACGGACACAGGTGTCAATAATTACAGTACACCTTACACTACGGTACTTGACGCTATGACGCCAACACTCCTCCTACTTTCTACACGGAGCCATTTAACATAGCACAAATAGGTGGTCACTCTGTTCAAACGGACTGCTTTTTTTGATCGACTTGCTTCCAGCACTTATCAACCCACGTGACCAGTGAGGCTCCACTTCAACAAGAACACAGGCAGTCAACATAAAATTATTAACAAATGCAAAACAAAATGCATATATATATGAAAAAAAAACGAGGCACAACATCAGTTAATACAGTGAATTTACTGCCCAAAACTTGCGGATGGTGCGATAACGATGCCCGCTTAATTGAACTAATTAGTTTCACAAATCATTTGCTTTTCATATGCACAAGGTGCACGCAGTGATTGTACTTATGGGTAGAATCAGTGTTCTTATTTTTAATACCTGCGAAATGTTAATTCACAAGACGATAGTCGTTTTTAAGCTGAACGCGTGAAATCTAAAAGAAAAGGAAAGTTCTCATTAAATAGAAAGTCACAATGCTGTTTTTTCTTATCTTTGCAGTGTTGCTTTCAAAAGAACATTCCCCTTTTCTGTCAATCATACGACGACGCAAGTAGAGTTTTTTCTCCGGAACGTGAAACAGATAGACTAAAGTAGTTAGTTTCAGGATAATACAAAACTTTCATACTCATTAGCCTATCCATTTTGCGGTCGGAAACAAGCTTAGACTCCTACTGTTGTAGGCAAAGATCGGCTTTTCACAAAAAAAAAAGAAACGAACATCACTGAACAGAGGGAGGTCGAACCAACGTCCCTTTCGTGTCGAAGCTTCCCTGCACAACACTCTTTTTGCGCGTAACCTTCTCCCAACAAAGGCGCTTAGTTGTTCGCCCTTGTTAAGAGCACATTTTCGCAGGAAAACTGCAACTACAAAGGCTCAGCGGAGATCTTTGCTCGCCATTGTCGCAGCTTCCCCAACAAAAATAAAAGACACACTCTAAGATCAAAGGGCTAACAATGCCATTATTTACAAAACAAAACGTATTTAATATAAACAAAAACAAACGCCAACAACCACACGCAAGATTCTTCACACCACTATTACCACACCCACTCCAAACTATCTAAATATTAAAAAAACGATCTTCAACACAACAACTGACCACACAAAACTGACAAGTAAATAAAGCATACATACTAGTCACACACTGACGCTAGTCAACGCTAAAAACACACTGACACTAGTCACACAACCTCCTGACTCTAAAGGCCTCTGCACACTGGTGATTTTTGACGCAGCAACTCGCTTACGTTGTGACAGAATGTCAGTTTGCTTTGGGAACTATTTCCGCATCTTGAAAGAATGTGACAAAATCAATAAGAAAGGAACAATACCTGTAGTGTTTTCCAAACAAATTAGTGAAAGAAAAAACTTTATTCACTTGATAAACTTTCTGTGTAAAGTTGTCAGCAGCAGTGTTTCTTTCCTTCTATGGAGCGATCATCGTTAGGCCTCTCAACTGCACATCGACTTCTTCAAATGAGACGTTTTTAAATTTTCCGCCAGAGGGCCTGATGAAGAGCGGACCGAATAGAGATCGCTATCTATCATCCAATCTTGTATTGCACGAGAATCAGTCTCTGAATCCTACCGGCATGCTTTTTGACCAGTAAAAAAACATATAAATTATGACAATCGACAATTTGCATTATTCTGGCTTTGGTGATTGACAACAGAGCATGAATCACTGCTCCACTGACTTCATGATTCGATAGCATGACCGACTTGGGATATTATCAGAAGAACTTGTAAGTTGTTTAGTGTTAAGACTCCTAATTCAAATTATGTATTTGGCACTGGAATAACTCAATTTGAAACTCTGAAATTAACTTATGGGAACTTAGATAAAGACTTAGATTTTTTTTTTGAACTGACCTTCGAAGATTTAGGGTTAAAGTGTTCCTCCCTTCAAAAGGAACACATGACGCTTTCTGCGTCTTGGAACTAATTTGTACAAAGTTAGAACTCGTTCATTATAATCCATTTTAATAAATTGTAAATAACTCAATGAGTGTTATTTCTTTATGTTTAAAATAAAAAGAATTCTATGTATCTCTTTTACCTGATGATAAAAGATCGATGTTATTTTTCCACTTTATGCAATGTTTTATACCTCTGAATAAAATACTATATTTTCTTTACTTTTTGAACCTTATTTTCACATCCACTATTTACCAATTATACCACAACGTAAAAGAGGGTACAAGGCTAGGAAGGGTTGAATACAATGGCTGTAAATTCCCAATCCACGCCGCAAAACGTGCCTACTCTATATTTTTTTTTTTTTTATCTGCGCCAAATCAGGAAATATTCTCTGCCAGCAAAAGAATAGTCTGGATATCAAGCCTGTTAATTTTATATGTGGGTCACAAAATATATATATGAAGAATAGTCAGTCACTTTATATTTATATGGTTAACTTATTAAAAGGTATTAAGGTATTTTACATAAAAAAAATATTTTGTATTCTCTGTATCAAAATAATCAGATATCTTCACTCTCATTCACAGAACTTAACTCTGTGTGAGTTGAATGTTATTTAATTGAAACTGTTCTTTTTAAAGTGATGTTTTTTTTCAAATTGCTTATTTGAATCTGTAATATTTTTATTGCTGTAAAAAATATTTGTAAAAAAGTATTTATCAATTTTTATTTCAAAGAAACAAAATGTGTTTTTAATTTTTAAAAAGCCAATTATTGTAAAAAAAAGAATAAATTCCTCTATTTGGAACAGAATTTCAAAAAATAAAAAATGAACATTCTTTTTAATAAGTATTGTTGTTTTATTTTATAAATTTACGAAATCTATTATAATTAATTTAACTTATTTAATGAAATTCAAATATACTTCACACTTTCTTTTATTCTAATAACTTGCAACACATTCTAATATAAACTAATGAGAATTTTTTTTTTCACATGCACAAGTGTTGTTGTGCCAAGAATTTTCATTTTTAAATTACACTTGATTTCAAACGATTTTATTATAAATAGCTTATTACATATGGAATAGATTAAGTTTTTCCCTAGTAAGTTTTTTTTTGTTTTTTTTTTTTCATAAACAAAATCAATGAATGCAAATTTTAAAAAAAATTCACGAAAAGCAAACGAAAGTAAACTTTTCCAATAGGTCTTTTTGTCTAATAAACGAAGCACAAACCAAAAAAAAAAGCGGCAAAAAACGCGAATTAATTAAGTGAATCCGAAGAAAAGATTTCTTGAACGTATTCTCTAAATCGCATCATACGTGAATCTACGTATTTTCCCGACCTTCTAAACCAATCAGTAGCGGCAGATGTGAAAATGCATGTTTTCACGGACCGTTTAAATAGCCACTTCCTTTTAAATATAAGTAAAAAAATAAATAAATAAATTCTGATGCCAAATTTAAAAATAAGTTAAATTAATTATAATAGATTTCGTAAATTTATAAAATAAAACAACAATACTTAGTAAAAATAATGTTCATTTTTTATTTTTTGAAATTTATTCTTTTTTTAAAAATTAAAAATACATTTTGTTTCTTTGAAATAAAAATATATAAATATTTTTTTACAAATATTTCTTACAGCAATAAAAACATTAAAGATTTCAAATAAGCAATTTAAAAAAAAAATCACTTTAAATAAGAACAATTTCAGTTAAATAACATTCAATTCCCGCAGAGTTATCTTCTGTGTATGAGAGTGAAGATATCCAATTATTCTGATACCACGAAAAAAAGTTTTTTTTTTTTTTTTTTTTTTTTTTTTTGTAAAATACCTTTCAATAAATAAATCATGTAAATAAAAAGTGACTGACTATTCTTCATATATATATTTGTGACCCATATAAAATTACCAGGCTTAAAATCCTTGAAATTTTTCGAAAAGGAGATTGCTGGTAGAGACAATTTCCTGATATGACGCAGATAAAAAAAACCAAGTGAGTAGGTGCGTTTTGCGTCGTGGATTGTATTCAACCCTTCCTAGCTGACAACTCTCACACAAAGGGAACACTTCAGCCGAGGGTCAAATAAGGGGGCCACAGGAAGGAGTCACGCTCTCCTTTAACAGGGGTCCCAACCTTCAGCGTCTTCTAACAAATTAGCACCTCACGCTGGGGAGGGGGGGGAGCAGTAACCCTGGCGACACTACATTGACACTCCAGCACCACCAACTCAAACAACTGCACCCCCTACTCGCCTCTCAGGACTACTACAGCAAAACACATCGGCTGTCAGCACTTCGACAAGGGGAACAGTTGAATCAAACAAACTGATCTGCTTCACATAATATAATGCTCAAGGGAGAGCCTCATGTGCCCAGCTCCGCTTCACAAATTCCCAGGCATACGGCCGCGTATTATCATAGGACGATTGAGGGCATTGAACCACTTTGAAACCGGGCCCACTTGAAATGTCAGGCAAGAATTAAACAGCTCTATTTTGATGTACATGATGCATAATAGCCCATAAGTTGCTTATAATGCATAACCGCTTTGAACGTGTTCTTATCACAAAAGCACTTGATTAGGTATTCACAGTTGAGAACTAAATATGAAGAGGAGGCAGTCAATATCGAACAGGCAAATAAGCAATTGTGTTTCGTTTTATATTAAACCAGATTTCTTTACACACATGCTGATTTCATTGGAAAAACAAGAAAGGAATGATCTCACCAATCTTCATGAGTTGTCACTGCCGTGTTCTAAACTTGGACGCTTTTTTTATTTCGAACCCGGAAACAGTTGAACAACAGTGTTCCATGTGCAACGATCAAAAAAGATTCTCTCTCCAGTAGTAGAACATGATTATACAACTCCAGGATAGGTACATTCATCTTTGCGATAAACAGCAGCAATTTGCAGAAATATAATGCCCGTTTTTCTTGTAGATTCAAAAAAACGAATTCTCCTCGGACATTTATGAATTGGAGGGGGGGGGGGTAGAACCTTACGCAGAAGAACGGCTTCCCTGCATGACACATAGTAACCAAGACGATTGGTCTCTTAAGAAAAGCTCCGACTCATTGCCTTTGTTGTTACCTAAATTGAGGGAAAAGCTGCAACAACAAAGCTTGAACAAGATCATCAGCTGCCATTGTTGCAGCTTCCCTATATTTACAATTGCCACAAGACACTTTAACGATCTGACAATAAGAAAAATAAAACACTAACATTTAATGGCTCTACTCATTTTCCAAAAGAGATCACCAACAAACACCACCATACAACACCAAAACCCCTACACACACGCAGGGACCATGCCCCCAACATTTATTCCAAAACAAACCACAACAGCGAAGCGTCACTAATTAATTAACAAAACAAGAAAAACTCCACAATTCACGCAGTTTACTTACTTACTCACTTACTTTTCAAACCCGCTTTTCCGTTAGGTTCGCGGGGGCAGCAGCCCTGTGGAGGATCTCCAGCGATCGCGCTCTTCCGCCATCAGGCGCATGTCCTCCCTGGTAGTATCCAAGCGACTCGAACCCAGATTCTCCATGTAGTCTAGCCACCTGGTTCTAGGCCAACCCCTTGGTCTCTTACCCACCGGCTTGGAAAATAACAACTGCCTAGGAAGACTAGTTTGCGGCATCCGTATCACGACTAGGTCTCTCAATGCGGAGAAGTAGCGGCTCAACACCTAAAGATTCCCTTATTGTGCTGTTGTACACTCTATCTAGTAGGGTAACACCTGCCACACCTCTCAGAAATCTCATTTCGGCCGCTTGTACCCGCGATTGCACTCTTTCGGTCATTACCCAAGCCTCATGACCATAGGTGAGAATGAGGACAAAGATAGATTTGAAGACGGAAAGCTTGGCTTTGTTACCCAGCTCGCGTTTCGTTACCATGGATCGCTACAGTTCACGTCTGACACAGCTTGCTGCTCCGATCCGAGCATCCAATTTTTTCTCCTGCCGTCCATCACTCGTGAATGCAATCCCGAGATACTTGAATTTCTCCACCTGTCTCAATGAGGCTCCCCTAACATGGAGAGCGCACTGAACAGGCTGTCTTGAAAGGACCAGAACCTCGGTTTTAGCCACACTGATCTTCATCCCAGCTTCTTCACATTTGGCTGCAAACCGGTCTAGTGCATGCTGAAGGTTCGTGCAAGAAGACCCAAGGAGGACAAGGTCGTCAGCAAGAGCAACCTCTCCACCAGCCAGTTGCCCACACAAACACGCTCATCGCCTCGGCTGCCCCTGTTTATCCAGTCCAAAAAGATAATGAACAAGAGGGGCGACAGTACGCACCCTTGGCGGAGTCCAACACCCACGGTGAACGGTCTTGACTTAATGCCATTTATCCGGACACACATCTCAGAGCTTTCGTACAGAGACATGATAGCAACCAGTAATTGCCCATCCACTCCATACTCTTGCAACACTTGCCAGAGCTTCTCCCGAGGAACTCTGTCATATGCTTTTTCGAGGTCCACAAAGCAAGTGTTAGACCTCTTTTGCATACTCCCAGGATTTCTCAAAGATTTGCCTTAGAGCAAAGATGTGATCCGTCGTGCCTCAGCCAGGTCGGAAACCACACTGCTCGCCAAGACAGTTTGGAGTCGACTATTTCCCGACTTCTCTTCTCCAGACACTTAGCGTACACTTTCCTAGAAATGCTGAGCAAAGAGATGCCTCAATAGTTGTTGTAATCTCTCTGATCTCCCTTTTTGAAGATAGGGATCACAATTCCTGTCTGCCATTGCTTAGGGTCCTCTCCAGATATCCAAGCAACCTGACACTCTCGAGTCAGCCACAGGATACCATCCTGATTTAAGGCCTTTAACATCTCGGACCGGATTTCATCATCACCTGCAGCTTTGCCAGTCTTCAGGGACACAATTTCCCACAATCCAAAAACACACACTGGCACCAATCACATATGCTACCCCTTAAGAATAAAATAACCGAGTTCTTTCATCACTTAAGGCCACATTCATATTACAAAAATACCCATGGTATATACAGCAACACAGACTTCGTTATTCCGGAAACACAGAATCCAGTCCGCAGTTTGCCACCAAAAGGTGACGTGTCCCACGCATTTGGAGCTGCTCCCACAGCGTTCCTGTGGGACTTCTTAGGCACCACGCTTTCTCTCTGTGTGATTTTCGGCTTACAGACACGCAGCTTACTCTGCAACGGGTACCTCACGTTCGCATCAGGCATGACAGGGGTAGCATGGATTTCATGTTTTACATTAACTGACTCCTTGGTTAATCCAACAACCTCACGAACTTGATACTTATTTTCCATTCCGTTTATATTCACGGAACCACTATCCATCCTACATACACATTGTGTGGATGGGTCCACCATAACTCTCCGGACTGCCTCCTCATCAGGTCCTACTGCGGCATCTCTCATATACAGGTTTGGATACATTATGCATCAACTCTCATCCCTGCAGTGGGCCCACCAACTGCACCCTGCACTTATAAACAACTTGAGTGTCATGGAACTTCAGCCCCTTAACTAGAACCTTATTCCCAGGCAAGGTCCGTGACACCCTTAACGGAGCGAAAGCACCACCCGATGAATTGTCTGCGCAGGATACCATCACCCAAGCGCCTGGGTACACTGATCCTTGCACCTCAGCCATGACAACGTTCTCATGCTTCTCTGAATCTTCCGCATGCCCATGACAGGTTACCTGGGACGGGCTATTTCTATCCATTTTCCTGCTGTCCAATTCCATGTCTGCCCCATCAACCACAGCTACTGCAGAGCAAGTAAATGACACCCCATCCAAGGTGTCGGTACCTAGGATTTCATCATAGGGCCTGTTTGCAAAGGAGTGAAGCAGGAAGCCACAGCGGGGCAATGGCCTTCCCCGGATCTTTATGTCCATGGTGACATCGTGCTTGGTGTGTATATAGCCACCATTCACTCCTCGCACCATTGTGTCAAACGTCATGGATGGTGGCCTGAGGCAGTTGACAACATAGCTCCTCGATAAAGGAGACCTGTGACCCAATGTCAACCAGCATGTTGACTAATTGGCCCTGGATCAACACGTCCACCTGATAGAGGTGATCTTTACCTCTCTTGAGAAAAATAGGTCCACTCTTATCTGGGGCAACCTGAGCAGAATCCTGCTTCAGCTGCTGGTAATCGCGGGCATAATGCCCCAGGGTGCCGCAATTAAAACACGTGACCTCTCTTTTAGGGACATGTGCAGTGCCAACCCCTTTCTTCAAAATCTTTTCCAACATTCCCCTTATCTCTCTGATTTCTTCCCTATAGGCACCTCCTCTTTAACAACTGATCCACTAACTGGATCATTCCCATGCTTCCTCAGTCGTGGGGCAGCGGCCGATTCGCCGTCGTCATATTCCAGTAAACTGGCCTCCAATTCGACCCCACTGCTTTAACCATGGTGACCCAGCTCAAGCTCCTCAGACTCCATCGCGCATTTTATTGCATCCTCGAACGTCTTCAGAGCTGTGGCTTTTAGCAGCTTTTTATGTGGGAGGAGAGTCCCATGGCGAAATCACCGGGTTAGCCTGTATGCATCTGTTCATTGCAAGCTGCAGTCTCGCCGAGGAGTCAAGAACAGACTCCTTTCTCCACTGAACGACATCATACAGCTCTTTGCCATAGTCTGAATCTATTTTGACGTGGCCGAATATTTGGCCAAGATGAGATCGAAACGGGTCGTAGCTGTCGACGTCAAACAGCTCTAATTCCGCTGCCTTACGGGCCGCATTACCTTTTTAATTTCGACTTGGCCACTGTCAACTTAATCTCTTCAGTCCAGTGGCCAAGTGCACTATTACTTTCCACTGCTTTAAGGAAACCAGATATGCTAATCCCGGTTCCATCCCCAGAAAACGCGTGCACTGTTCCAGTATAGCCGGCCATTTTGGGCTCCAGTGCCCCTTCAACATTTTCTCCAGCAGCACCTTCAATAGGCATGATGACAATCTACTCGACACCCACTACTACCACAGTCAAACCAGACGTATGTCACACACACTGGTAATATGCGCAAATGCACACCTGCTCCCTGACCACCTGTAATCCGTCAATTTCGGACTAGCAAATCCTTGTTCGGGCACCAAAATGTTCCCTGAGCACGTGGGTGGGAGTGCCAGAAAGGTACCCACCAATAGTGCACACCCATGCATGGCAGGAGCGGGTTGCTTTAGACTTGCGAGGGGAGGTTTTGCTTGGGCAAGGAGCAGATGCGGGTTAAGATAAGAACAAACATTTAATTCCTTTAAAAACTTTTGTACATAATATTAACAATTGCTGATCTGAGGCCCCAGGTTGAATTCAAAAAAAAATGACAATATAAATAATTACAACTATGGGTTGTTGCACAACCACTGACTAATCTCTACAGAACACTTTTCGGTCCACTCTGATGCTAAAAATGCATTCGCTGGTACATGAGCTGTTACACAAAAGTGAGCTTATTCAGTCACAACCAGCACATGAATGCAATACTGCGAAGGCTGACAACTGTCACACAATGGGAACACATTCTATAAAATGAAAAATGGGTGTAAATCTCAATAAATTAATAATTTCCTCTCTAATTCCGTAAAAAAAGAATATGGTATAACCCAATAAAAACAGGTTAACATAAAAAATAATAATAAACATATTTATTCAAAAAAATTCTTAAAAAACTCTCCTCCCCTCATAAAAATATAAAACTCCAATTTAAATCCTTCAAAGGAATAAAAATCTCAGATATAAAAATTATGTACAGTATAAAAAAACCTTAATTATATAAATTGAGGCATTCTTACATTTGATTCGATAAGACAAAAGTGACTAATTACAACGTGTAAAAACATTTTGGAGCATAAAAACAAGGCAGAGGTATGTAGATGCTTGAAGAATTTTTCCAATAAAAATATGATGAAACTGATGAAGGCGAACTCCAGTAAAATTTTGAAGACACAAATTTTGTACTAATTTTAAAGAATGTGAAGAAAATGACAAGTCCAAAAATAGTCCGAATTTTAAAAATTATGCCAATAAAAAGTCCAAAAGAAACAATGTTCATGGTTAATATATAACACCAAACGTTTTCGAATGGAACCAGCCATTCATCTTCATGAGCACTTACAATGAAGAATGATACAACAAAAAAGGAAATAATAAAAAGAAAGAAAGGAAGTCACATGACAACAAACTCTCACATGACATCCCAATCTCTATGGATGTCATGTGATGCTTTAGCTAGAGTATTATTTGTTTCATTAATATAGAAGGCCTGTTTAATAATTCTCTTTTTCCAATTTTCTTCCCTTCCCAAATTTTGACTCTCCTCCAATTTATTTTATGACCTGTACAGTAACAATGTCTAGCTAAAGCATTTTCACAATAATTAAGTCTGATCGCCCTCTCATGCTCTTCTAATCGAGAAAAAAGCGAGCGACCAGATTGGCCAATTTAATTTACATCACAGTTTGCACAAGGAATTTTGTATATCACATTATATTTGGAGGCTAATTTTCGAAAGACTTGATCTTGTTCATACAATTCTTTCAAATTTTGGGAATTCAAATTATTATTAATAATATCAGATTTATTTGTAAAATACATATTCACAAGCTGTTTTTTGATAGTGTTGTTAATTTTAGGAACAATTTGAACATTTTCATCTCTGAAACATTTCTTAATAGCCTCAAATTTTTGATCACAATTGATGGAAATCCTCTTTTGTTGATTAATGAACTTTGAAAAATTTCTCTTCCCATTCTGAAAGCCTCTAATTTTCATCCAGTTAACTATATGGTTGGATATTCATTCTTAGACATTTTTACTATTAATCTTTGTAAATATAAAGGTAATAATTCAGGTGAGCACAGAGATCTGGCTCTGTGTATAAAATTAAGTATCGTATTTGATTTATAACACCAAGGAATCTTGGACTTATAATGAGGCAGATTAGTACCTTGTGTCACTTTCTCATAAATATCAAACATTAATTGATTGTGGTATTTAATAATTAACAAATCAAGAAACATTATAGTTTCATTTTCCATAATATTAACTTGAAATTCAAAATGGAATGTAGGAGAAATTTGAGATTTAAGAAAATCAATATTCTTTAAATTGGTAATAATAAATATATCGTCCACATAACGTGTCCAAAGGATGATATTGGATGACACACAAGAATGATTAATTAACTTTATTTCCCAATGATGTAAATAAATGTTGGCTAAAATGGGTGACAAAGGATTGCCTATCGGTAAGCCATTATGTTGTTTGTAGCGCTTGTCATTAATCGTAAACTGACAATTATCTATTCATAATTTTATGGCGTTTAAAATACTAATAACAATCTCAAAACTAAAGTGAGTTCTAATCTGCATTTTTATGATTTCCAATACAGACTGAACCAGAATGTTGTTATACACGTCTTTAAGATTCATTAAAATGGTCTTCAATTGCAGCGAATTTTTGATAGTATAATTGAAGCAAAAAAATTGTTTCAAAAAGGTCGCTAGAAATTGAACCAATTTATATGTAGCTGTTTCATATGTACACGGGTATAGGAAAATTTTCTTTGTGAATTTAACGATTGTGTAAAACTTGTTTAGATATGAATATTTAGGTTTTCATTTTTTTTGACAAATCCCCATCTATAACGTTGAATTTTTTTAAATTGTTCACCTTTTTATTTGTTTGGTTTGTGACATGTCATGTCAGTTGACTGCATGCATATGCCCAGCTAATTAAATTTTAAGATATGATTGTGTGTGGTTCGTTGTATTTGTGTAGTCTTGTCTGGTCAATTTGGTCCGTTTAAGTCTTGTGTTTATTTATTCATCTATATATATAAAACCAAAAGTCTGTATGTTTGTGTCTGTGTAGCTTCAGGCGATCCTATTGGCTAATCGAAAAGGAATTGTTCCGATTGTTACGACAGTATTATTGTTAAACTCAGGATTATTATTGAACAGAAGAATTTTAATTGTTGCAATATTTTTATTTGTATAATAAACTTTGGATAGCAAAGAGATTTTTTTCTTCTTTAAAATGTAATATCCTTTCATTGAAAACATGGTTTTTACATTTAAAAAGTAAAATTATGTATCTGAATATAAAATTATATGATGACTTCTCTGATTTTTGTAAAGTCAATTTTCCAATTTTAAAAATTTTTTTTCATTCAGTTATTGCAACCTAATTATCTTAAACCATTACTTAGAATTTTTATTATTCAACACAGTTTTCAACAGTGGCTTAAAGAATAAAGATAAATAGCGATTAGATAAATTAGAGATAAATACCATACTGTTTACCCCTTTTTGGGTAGGTTTGCAAAGTGAACAAACCTAATAATTTTAATGTTACCATAATAACATTTTAGTTCTGAACTTTGTCAATAGATGGTACTGCCATAACTTTAAAACCAGAATAAAGAAATAAACTGTGTTTAAACGGCACTTTAGGTCGTGTCTGCTCTAGGCCCTAAGGGGTTACCTGTCGTATAATTATTGATGTTTATCTTCTGTGTTTTACAGGTTTAGATTTGTTTAATTTGCGATGCTATTGTTGTTTGGTTTCGTATTGATATTAATACGTATTGGCTATTCTCGCTGACTTCGATTTGCTTTGCAATTCCGATTTAATTTTTGCTTTGTGAGTAGTTATTGACGTTTGTTTTATTCAAATTTTGTAAGATTGGAGATAAATAATATCAGTAGCTCCCGGGGGTACTTCCTGGTTCACTTACCGTCCATGCACGGGGATGATTGTGTTTGTTGTGTGCCCGAATGGACTGTGGATCATGTTTTTGACAACTGTGTCGTGTAGTTTTTTGTCACTGATGATATCAGGAATTTCTGCAGTAATAATATCGTCAATTTGGTTGGGAGGCAATTTTTCTTTTTGCCATAGTAAAAGCCACTGAGTCTCGCCAATATTTGACATTTCGTGAGCAGATCTACCAACTTCCGAACTTTATTTTCAAAAACTCAAGCATAGGATAGCAGGATAGAATGAGCATAAAATTATGGTGCAATGACAAAACATTCATTTTATGCTGTTGAACATAAAATGAGTATAGCAGACGATAAGGATAGGGAAGTGTCTATCGAGGTGGCAAAGGAGAAACACTTGTCTCCCTTGAGCCCTCTAACAAATGTCCAGACGACTGACAAAAGTTTGTGTATTGGTTTGTGTGTTTGGAAAGGAAAGAGAAAGAACGGGTTTTGGTCAGGAAACTCTGCAGCTAAAAGACAAATGGACATCGGGAACATCTAAACAACGGGAGCTTTGTCTAGAGCAGGAGGGTATAAGAACTTCTACGTCAGGGACAAGGGAAACTTTGAAGGAAAGATGAAATCTAAAGTATCCAGTGCTATTTCCCGATGGTGAAAATGGATATATTAATCTGAGGCAGTTCAATCCAACAAGAGGATAAGTAAAGTCCCGGGCGTCACTGGGTTTTCAGCTAGTTTTAATATATGTTTTTTTTTAAGTATCGTTGTTATAGCGATCGCTGTCGCGCTTATGCAACGCAGCAGCGTTCGCAGTTGTTGTAAAGAGCGAGTATTGTCGTCTTAAAGTATGTCTAAGACGAAAATATTGTCTCTTAATGAGGCATTGTCGTTATTCGATGGAAGTTTTTGTTTTTTGACAATGTGTAATAAAGATTTAAGTTTTTGTTTTTATGCGAGCCTGTTGATGTTCGGAGTTGTTGTTGGAAGCCGGAGATCATCAGTGGAAGTCATTTCCCTTTTGTTTGCGCTACTCGAACATTAGCCTCAATGAATCTGTTTATTGGATTATTAATCATTTACTGCATTAGTAGTAAATTGATGTTGAGTTAAAAAGTAAATGAACTGCTGTTTAATATCAGTGTTGTTTTTCTTTTGCTGTGTTGCAAGCGAACACTCGTCTTCTTTTTTGACGGAATCTCGCGCTCTGAGTTGGGCCGCCATACCTCACCAGCCCCGTTGTATGCGATCGGCGTCAGCCCGATGATTCTTCACGGTGGTATCGTAATAAATCAAGGATCGCAGCCATAAAGATGACATCTTGGTAAGACCGTTTTAATTTGTTAATCGTCTTAAGAGCCATAATGAGAAACAGCACACCGTGCCTGAATAGTGTGTGCGCCGTGTGCCTGGCGAGTGAGTTCGTCCCACAGGTTCGCTCCAGTGTCTAGTGGTGGACGCGTTAAACTTCGGCGAGAGCAAGAACAGTTGTAGAGATTATTGACTGTTAATAAAGACCGACTGTATCTATGCTTATTTTGAGATATAGTATTAAGCTTAAGCAACACTATATATATTTATTATTGGGTGGCCAATTATTGGAGCAGTGGCTTAAACCCAGCCGAGCACGCAAATAGGTGAGGAGTCGAGCGTGGGTGAGCGGTGTGGTGCATCATGGGATGTCATGCGCATTAGCGGACACTTTTCCTTCATCCACCCGTTCTCAGAGCAGTTTAGCTCTTTTGGTCCATCCACTCTAATGTCTGTCTCCCCGGAAGGGTTACTGTGGTTCCCCCTTTTATTTAATAATTAAAGGAATCGCAGGGCATCAGGGTACGCTGCTTTTAATGGGATATAGAGAGCAGGCCCTAACTGGAAAGCCTAAATTTTAAGCTCCTTCCACCTAGCGATAAGCAGCTCGGACTGAGCGTATGAAAAGCGCATCAAACCGCTGTCTTAGCCACACTCACCTGATACTGGTCACCCACGGTTACGGATATAATAATGACAGTATTAAGTTTGGAGTACTAATATAGAAGAGATTAAATTTGTAATGATGGAGATTTTGTGGAAATATGTTAATGATGATGTTTGGAGACATTGTAGAATTTATTATTTATTTTGATCACCAGTACACTGAGTGTTTTGAACTAGAGTAAGGGATTATTAGGATAGTGTTTTTTAGAGAAATAAAGTTTTATGTTTGTTATTTAGCATGTTTGTCCGTCTCTGTTCTCCCTCGAATACCCGCCCGAACCCCTTACTATACCCCTCGCCATTTAGCTACATAGTATTTTGGTCCATTATAGTAGGTGGGAGGGGGCAACGTCACAGGTTAAAGAAATATCTTGAATTATCCTTAGTTTCTAGTCGAAAAATATTAGAATTATTTTTAATATATTCCTCCATTCTTTTGAGTTAAAAATTTTTATCTTGTATAACAACAATCTGGCCCTTGTCTGCATTACTTATAAGATTATTATTGTTGAGAAAAATCTTAATTTTTTTAATAGTCAAATCATCTTTTTGAATAGATTTAGGTTTATTTTTATTAATGTCTTTAAACATATTTTACGTACAGTCGAGTGCATAAAGGTTTTGAGCTAAGTCAAAATTGTTCAGCTTCCTTACAATACTTCAATTCAATGAGGTTACTTTTTCCAGGTATCTAGTCGAGCACGCTTACTATGGAACGATTCCATTAAGTTTTTTCTTAGCTTCGGGGGAAGGCAAGTTTTATGTCACGTGCTCAATTATGTTGACAAAAATATTAGGCGCATTCGGCGGCACTCAGATCTGAGAGAACTGTCACGTGGTATCTGACCGCTTTTCTGAGCGTCTGAGTGACTGTTGCTGAACGCTCTTTTATCTCAGAAAGAAATGGCATTACCGACTTTACAAATATGGAGAAGAAACGGCGGTATTACTGATATTAGTGTACATGAAATAAAAATTTGTATCAAATGAACAACTCAGCATGATTAATATTCGATCGCGAGAAGAGTATACCATAAGGCCAGGGAGGAAAGGGCACACTGGGCATCGCCATGATGTGGCTCTCGTAACTTTTTTGATAGCTTCGTATCGCAGTGGACGCCGCCATATTCAATCTAAGCACTCAGAAAAAGAAAAGCTTGCTGAATGCCTCAGCTCAGAATCTGACAGATTCGTTGCGTGCCGAACACGTTTTCTTCTCAGGCAGAAGTAACAAAGTGCTAACGGAACGCTGTTCTCTCAGATCTGAGTGCTGCCGAATGCGCCTATTATTTTGGCTGTTCTGATGAGAATTTTTGTTTTATTAATAATAAACTAATCTATTTGGTTAATAGTGTAACATAAATGGTGCACAGTATTGATATAATTATATGCGTGATCAAGAGATAAGCTGATGCAGTTCTCGTTATCGTGTGATGCCGCAGTGATTTACAGGTGTAAGTGGAAGCTAATTTCTTTTGACTGCTTGAAAGGTTACAAGTCTCATTTTTTGTATATTTTGTGTATATAAAATAATCAACGACAGCTATGCCAAAACCATCTGAAAATTTTTTTTAATTTATTATATAACTAGATGGATCCCGTCATAATTTGACGGAGAACAACCCATCTTATTATTAGTCCCCATCTTTTTAATTAAAAAATAATAAAATAAAAAATTGTCAGAGCTGAAATATCTCATTTTGCACAAAGAATAAGAAATGAGTTAATATATAAAATCAAAATAGTTTTAAACTAAATTTCTCTGAAAGTATTAAACTGAGACATAAAGTGTCAGTGGGTAAAATGATCAGTTTTTAAAGCTCTTTCTAACGATATAACATAATATTTTCAGGGTTTTCAGTAGTCACAAGGAAATGTCTTAAAATGATCAAGGCAGAATTTTCTTTCTGCAAATCTTCAGTTTATTCGTGACCACCGATAGAGAAGGCCTTCACAATGAAACTGAAATGTCTATCAATCATAGATAGTGCAAATTCAGGGCTTATTATTGGTAGAAATACGAATAACAATGCACTATCTATGTGATGCAACAATGTATTCAGTTTCATTGCGGAGGCCGTCTCTCTCGGTGGTCACGGTTGATTGAATATTGTCTCATTACAACAATCCCTGGCTTCTGATGGATTGTCGTAACTCTTTGTTGGCTTCAGATGCCCATGCGCAGAAGTGCCAATTTTGCTCTTACAAAAAATGCTTTGCGTTTTAATATATAGGATTATATATTTTAATAGTAGAGAATATTAAATGATTTGAACAAAAGAGGATTTTTGTAAAAGTAATGGTTGTATGAATTAGTGTATATTTTATTAAAAACTAAAATACATGACAACTAACATGAAAAGTTTTTTAAACCCTCAAATACACAGATCAAATTGCACACTTCGGTGAAAAAAATTTGATCTGTGTATGGTGTTCTTTACATACACCGTTTAAAACTTAAACGAAGTCAAAAACGCGATAATGAACACACAAAAAAAAATATCTATCCATATCGGATTCGAACTCTGCCATTCGAGGCAGCTGCTATCGCTTATTATTGTCAGGAGAGAGCCCATGACGAGCACATCCCAGGCGTATACCTGCTACCCTATTTTCATTAAGAAAGGACAGGTCCATTCTAATCTGCTATGACTCCTAGTACAAGTATCTGATTATGCAACCGATCAACATCCCTAAGCTCAGCCCCTATGGAGTAGGTAAAAACCTTTTTGCTCCCGACTGTACCTCCTTATACTTTTTGGCATATTATAGGGCTTGTTCTACGTCACCCATTCTGTCAACTAAACTAATGTTGCCATTTAAGGAAATTTAAGCTTCTTTTTCAAAAAGGATACATGTCCAGAAATAACGGAAGTGATTGTGTTTCCAATGAACTCCGGCAGGTGTCTCCACGTGTTGCGTTTTCTCTCAAACAATGAGAGGTTCATGAAATCGTCAACAGAAGTCGCTGTCCTCAATTGAGTTTCTCTCCTTAAGTATACTTCCGGTTAGGGAAACAAAAAAAGTTTGCGACA
The DNA here is from genome assembly GCA_023313115.1 of Rhysida immarginata. Taxonomy (NCBI): domain Eukaryota; kingdom Metazoa; phylum Arthropoda; class Chilopoda; order Scolopendromorpha; family Scolopendridae; genus Rhysida; species Rhysida immarginata. The sequence goes on from JAHWFO010024188.1 coordinate 1,019,162, forward strand.
ATAGGAGGTATATTTAGCTTTGAACTTCCAACTTATAACTGCATTAAACAAACCTTGGAAACCTTTCCAGCTAATAACTGTTCATCTCTCCATGAAGGATTTCATTTTTCGCACAATAAATAGAATAGTAGCTTATGCGATCGGTTTCTTCAGACGTCCATCCATCTGCCTGGTCTGTGGACACAATTCCAACAATACATTGCGTTCGAATTGGGAGCGTGCATATAGAGAATTACTGGAAGAGACAAATCGGCCTTGCACTGGGGAAAACGCGTGCCGAGCACTTCGTTCCAGCTCCGCGCGTGCTCTAAACGTTGTTGAGATGATGCGTGTGCAGAAACGGAATATCCGTGCCTAAATCAAAAGAATTTCTTTATTCGTATGGAGCTTATAAGTACCAAAGGGTGCTTTAGGCTATGAGTACATATCTGTCTGTCTGTAACTCAAACTCCTCCGAGACTATGAAATATTTTTAAAATCTGTTTCCTTCAGTCGATGAGTATGGTTCATGGCACGAACCTAACACAAATATTATCTAAATTGGTTCATTGGCACTTTCACAAATGGTACTTCTATTTTCCCACCAAGCAATTTTCAATGGGAAGATATATTAAGTAATATATCAAACAAATCGTAATGACAAGATAGAATCGGTTATTCATTACTGTTTTCATCGGTCGATGAATATGGTATATGGCACGAACCAATCTCAAATATTATCTAAATTGGTTGAATAGCACGTGTACAAATGGTACTTCACGACCCCACCTAGCAATTTTCAATGGAGAGAAATATTAAGTAATATGTCAAACAAATGGTAATAAAGAGATAGAAGCGAATATAAATTACTATTTCGGCCAATTGATAAATATGGTTCAGGAAATCAACGATTTTTAAATGGTTGTAATCGAAACATTGGCACGTGCTCTAATGGTACCCTTATGACACCCTCAAAATTTTCAATGATAAGATATGGCATATAATATATCAAACAAATTGGGATGATGTATCATGAATGAATATAACGTAAAATAATGATAGCTCAAATTGGTTTCAAGGAACCTGGTTTAGTGGAACCCTTATGGTCCATTGGAACTTTCAATGCTAAAATTTGGCATGTAATATATCAAACGACTTGGAATGAGCTGCCATGAATGAATATGACGTAAAATTAATGATAGTCCAATTGATTTCTAGGAACCTGGTTTAGTGGCACCATTATGGTACATTGGAACTTTCAATGCTAAAATATGGCATGTAATATATCAAACGACTGGTAATGAGGTGTCATGAATGAATATAACGTAAAATTAATGATAGTCCAAATTGGTTTCAAGGAACCTGGTTTAGTGGAACCATGATGGTTCATTAGAACTTTCAATGTTTAATATGGCATGTAATATTTCAAACGACTTAGAATGATGTGTCATGAATGAATATATCGTAAAATTAATGATAGTCCAAATTGGTTTAGTGGAACCATTCTCGTGTAGTAGAACCATTATGGTTCATTGGTACTTTCAAGGCTAAACTATGGCATGTAATATATCAAATGACTAGGAATGATGTGCCATGAATGAATATAACGTAAAATTAATGATAGTCCAAATTGGATTCAAGGAACCCGGTTCAGTGGAACCCTTCTGGTTTTGTGGAACTTTCAATGCTAAAATATTGCATGTAATATATCAAACGACTTAGAATAAGGTGTCATGAATGAATATAAAGAGTAATTAATGATAGTCGTAATTGGTTTAACAGTACATATTCTAATGGTACATATTCTGGTATTTTACGTGAAGAATTTTGAATGGTAAAAGAAGTAATAATGAAGATATTTTAATTGAGCATGGCCTATTATTTAGATTTACTACCTAAAAAGTGGGCAAAAGTAATTTATTAAGTAGAATGGTTCTATATCTCTCCATCATGGGTTCTTCGCATCATATGTCGCCGTCATTTTTTGTTCGCAAACGGATCACCTAATCTTGGACCTAATCATCGAAGAAAACATCGCTTCAGGTTGTTGCAAATCATACCCTCCAACCCAGAGTTCCGATGAGACTCAACGGAGCTCATCATAGAATTTAACAACAGTTTCGATGAAATCAAACTGTTGTCTCTGATTCCATCACTGTTGATTTTAACAACACGTGGATAGTTAAGCCAGGGAAGAGGTAAAACTTTGCATAAAAAAAAGGTTTTGTCAGATGACCATTTTATATATATGCATTTCTCATACGCTATTGCAAACAAAAAAAAAAGGTAAGGTGACGGGGGTGTTATATATTTTTGCCCTTTCTCCCCCCCCCTTTTTGGGGTTTTTTTTTTTTTTTTTTTGCTTGTTGTTACTTGATATAAACCATTTTATGAAACAAGAATAGTTTTTTTTTTATCTCAACATCAGACTTAAGAAATGATTAAATTAAATTAAAGATTTTATTAATGTTCAGTGTTTTTCTCACTGATTATATCACAGTTAAATCTTGGACTAAATCCAAGATTAGTTATTAGTCCAAGGTTAAATGTCTTGCCTGTAGAATTTGGAGATTTTTTTTTTTATTATCTGCATTCTTTCGTTTTTGTTGACTTCCAATTTTAAGATACATAAATCAACCGTTTGTGTATTCTTTCTTTGAAAATTTAGCTTCATTTCTCCCGTTTGAATGTCATCAGTAAAACAGCACGTTAAAAAAAATATTTAGAATTACACTGTATTTCTTTATTTTGAAATATGTTGGCAACCCAGACCATGCTCTCCTCATATATTTCAAGATTGATGCATGTTTTGGTGTAAAGGAGATCGCTTACATCGAGATTATTCGTGCATGAATGTTAGAAAACTATGTATAAGAGATTAAAAAAAATTATGATACATATTTAAAAACATAAGCCGGAAATAAAATGTTATAATATTGAAAATTAAAATAAAATCACAGAAACCCAGATTCAAGATTTGAATATTGAATTAACCAAAGTAGAATTATAATTATTCTCACATAATTTTTCTATTTATTTGTGAATGTGAGTAGATCCTAAACTTAGCATTCTTAATATTACAATTTGATTCACGCATTCAGTGCAATTTATTTTTCTGACATAACATTTTCCTTCCCCTGTTGTAGAATAATGGAATGTTAAAATAGTTAATGAATGAATAGCTTGGTAAATATAAGCAACAACATGACATAATGCAAAGGTATACAATTAGTAGAGATGTGATAGAGGATATGTGAAATAAATAAACTTTTTAATCATTTAAACTATGGAATAGACAATGCTAAATTCTCCTACAGAGATTGTACGAGTATAGCACAGATTAAAAAATAACCTATAATTAAAGCAAATAACACTGTAAAATAAAAAAGCACTCTTACACCATTGTCATAGTTCTAACATCAAAACATGTCTGCTTTAAATATATTTTTCCTGTTACATATTTGGGATCCTTTTATGAGTTAAAAAAAAAACTAACCCAAGTGCACTTAAATTCTTATTTCATGACCTGCCAATAGGGAATTTTCCTGAGTCAAACACTGTTACTAGACCCATAAAGACCCAATAAAAGTTTCTGGTATCGCATTGTTTGACTATATCAGTGTCTGAGAAATTATAAAGAAACTGATACTGGAGACTGGAGATGATATTCTAATCATAAAGAAATGATATCAGCAAAAAAAAAAAATGGAAGGAAAAATTCCATTTGAACCAGAAACCACGAGTATCACGCTTGTTGCCTCTACCAATTGGGCCATCACGAACACTTGGGCGACAGCTTTTCTTGGTGAACAAATCTGTGGAATTTTTCCTTCTATTTTTTTCAATATCATTCCTGATGTTTGAATTATTATCTCCAGTACTTTTTTATTATTTCCTGTTTGGTTCCTTGTTCGAATCCAGGTCGTGAAATTTTTCCTTCCATTTTTTCTGATAATACTAAATCAGTGTCTGCCAAACTTTTTTAACAAAGATGGCATAAAAAAAAACCCCAAGAATATTATATACCGGGTGATACAAAAGTGTGTTACATTTTTTCATGAAGCTTTGCATAACAATTCTTCGATGAGAAACTGAAAAGAAATAACAACCACCTCTTGTCCACAAAAGAAATTTTATTAAGCATATACGTATTTCGAACTCATTGAGTTCATTATTCAATGCCGATACAGAGTTTGGTTGAATTACAGAGAATATATATAAGGGCCGGAGTGGCCATTATCCAATAAAAAGGTACAAATGTAAATTATAAAATAAAAAAGACCAATGGGGGAAAAAACAATCTCTTAACATCAGAAGCACGGACCTAATAGAGATACTTCCTCCTCGTCGCGAACAATCGATACCGAATGCCGATTATTAAAATTACAAAGAATAAAAAGAAAGTAAAAGATAAACAAAGATACAAAATTAAGAAATATAGAAAATTAACATGACTCTTTAAGCAATTTGATAAGTGTCGAATCTCCTATCGGGCCTGCGTCTCCGTTTAGTAACAGTTCGGGGTCCTTCTTGGAAATCTCTCTCCCATAGGCGTCTAAAGCGTTCTTGTTTCTGACCTGTCTCAACAAACGGCAGTCTTGTAGAAGTATGTCGTGTCCAGTGTCAAGCATATGCTTGGCCACCGCTGATCTATTCGGGCGGCCGAACCTGGCGTGGGCATTATGCTCTTTGAATCTAGTCCGGACCTTCCTGCAAGTTGCCCCTCGGTAAACTTTCTGGCATACACTGCAGGCGATTTCGTATATTCCAGATTCTGTTAGAGGAGGTGTTTTGTCTTTAGGATTCCCCAAAAGATTCCTCAGGATATTGGAGTTTTTGTACGTGAGGTCTATATCCGCTTCTTTGAAGATCAGGCGTAGTCCTGCCGTGAGGGTCTTGTTGTATGGAATTAATACTCTAAACTTGGGTGCCGTGGTGTTGTTGAGGGTGGTCGATTCTCTAACCAGCCTAATGAATCTCCTTCTGCGTACCAAATCGTGTACGAGTTTGGTGTCGTATCCGTTGTTTTGCGCTGTAGTCTGTATGTGTTTTATTTCTTTCGCAAATCTGGTCTTGGATAGAGGGATGTTTAGAGCTCTGTCCACCATAAAAACGAACGCTGCTAGCTTCTGGCGCCAGCAGTGATTTGAATCATGGTGAATGTACACATCAGTATGGGTGGGTTTTCGATAAATATCATATTCGAGCTTGTTGTTATTACGTATGATTCTAAGGTCAAGAAAGGGTATAGAGCAATTCTCCTCCATTTCCACAGTGAACTGTATTGATGGGTAGAAGCTGTTGATGTGCTCGAGGAAAGTTTGTACCTCTATCTCGTTGGTATTGATTACAGCGAACACATCATCGATGTAACGGTACCAAATCTTTAGGAAGTATTGTCCGGAGGAAGCAAGCTTGGCTTCAAACTTCCTCATAAAGATTTCGGCTAGTATGGGGCTAAGGCAGCTTCCCATGTGGGTTCCTGCTGACATACGGTAAACCTCTCCATTGAACTGAAGAAAGTTGTTGTTAATGCACATCCTACAAAGGGTGACGACTTCGTTGATCACGTCCTTATTCACTTTGTTGTCTACCAAAACGCAGTTCAAGAAATCTAGAGTGTCTTGCATCGGGAGGTTTGGAAATAGAGAATTTACATCGAACGATATAAGGTCCGCGCTTCTGATGTTAAGAGATTGTTTTTTCCCCCATTGGTCTTTTTTATTTTGTAATTTATATTTGTACCTTTTTTTGGATAATGGCCACTCCGGCCCTTATATATATTCTCTGTAATTCAACCAAACTCTGTATCGGCATTGAATAATGAACTCAATGAGTTCGAAATACGTATATGCTTAATAAAATTTCTTTTGTGGACAAGAGGTTGTTGTTAGTTGGTCAATTCTTCGATAACAATTTGTGTTTTATGATACATCGGTTACGCATTCAATGTGTTTGCCTTCTCTGGCAACAAAAATAGCTGCTCGATAGCACATGTGTACGATAATGTCATGATGAATCTGAATTGGTATGGCAGCAATTGCATCGTTAACGTAACACACTTTTGGATCACCCGCTATAGTTTATTAGTAAAAACATATATATAAAATAAATAAATTCTTACTATATTTTACCTGTGTTTTAAAGTCTATTTGGCAGACACTGGAGTATACAATTCTGTCCATATGCTTGAATGAACCACTCAATTTAAGTCTATTTGATTACTTGGCAACTGTACAATTGTTTTCTTATGACTTACATATGCAGGCATAGACAGGTAAAGAAAACCTTTATTTTGTGTGATTGCCTGCTACTGCCATGGTAGTGTTCTTGAAATACAGAGTGGTGCAAATAAAAGTAAAATAAAAGTAGCCTGTACTATTCACAGATAATTAATATATGAAGTAGAATCACAAGGATACAAGTCCTAAATAGGTTTTCTAAAATAAACAATGTTAGAAAATAGAAAAAAATGTGGACAAGGTGTCATGAAAAATGAAGATAATGCTGAAACTGTGATCTAGAATGATGGTTGATTAAAAGTAGTTTGACAATTTTGTATAAGTGAATATCAGATACTGTATATGCTTCATTAAAAAATGTTTTATGTAATACTTTCTAATATATACAACATATATATTTTTGAAACATTTAAGTATATTGATAACAAAACATTTTATAGTTAATGACTAGAAATTCCCCTTGTGTAATTGAATGCCTGTAAATGGGCAAAATGTTTCTTTTACTTTCCAGTGCTCTTGATAAATTTTAAATATAAAAATGAAACAATATTGATGAAATGTCAATTTAAAAGGCTGTAGTTTGGCTGTCAACTGTTGATAACAGCATATTCTATACAACTTTGGAAATTCACCAAATTAGAATTGTGGATTAGTGGACGAGACACAAAACCCTGGAATACAATAAATAATAGTTGTTAATTAAAAATTAAAAATAAATAAATAATAATTAACTAAATAATTTATAAATAATGAATAAAATCAAAGTAAAAAGCTTTTTCCGAAACGTCAGTTTTTATTTTGATTTTATTCATTATTTATTAATTATTTTGTTAATTATTATTTATTTATTTATTATTTTCAATTAATAACCATTATTAATTGTGGATTTCAGTATTTATAATGAGTTAAGTAATAAACTAGAGGATACTCTTTTACCACAACAAGGCAACAAGAAACGAAAAAATAATAAATGAAAAATAAGCCAAAAAACAAAAGAATAAGGAAAAATACGACCTGTAAGCGCTTTTCGAAAGTCTTGCTTTCATCGTTCAGCAGCCCAAGGGAGTACACGGAGTGAACTAACTTGGGAAGGTATATCGAGTCTTATATAGTGAACAAGAACTGAGAACAACCAATCAAGAGATTTGTTGGCAATTCATCAATTGGGAAGCTGAGTCACCCACTGAATCAATGCAGAGTCACCAATGGGCCCCTTATCGAGATTTAATAATCGGTTTTTGTCAGTTTTGTTTATGGCAAGGCTTTCAAAAGCATCTAGTAGGTGCTTTTTATTGACAGATTGTACAAGTTTTAAATTCTCTAATGAAAAATCATGTCCCGTGTCCAGAGAGTGGTTGGCTATTGCGGACTGGTTGCTTCTGCCAAAACGTCTATACCGTATATGCTCCTTGAATCTGGTGGCTAAGTACCTGGAAGTCTGACCCTTGTACACCATAGGGCATTGCGAGCACCTGGCCTCGTAGATCCCGGATTTCTGTAGATGTGGAATGTGGCGACCCGCCCCCTCTGTTTGCATTGTTCTAAACTTTTAAGAACAATCATAATTCTTGATAAAGATTATTAACAGTTGGGATGATTTTATAACTTTTGTTATAAAAACGGTTTATAATTGAAATCATTGGAATTGTTAAACAATACGTTCGTGAAGTTGAGATATTTTCTTTTCAGAATTGTTTGACAACAGCATTAATTTACAGTTAGCTCTGTCGAGTGGAGTCGAGATCATCTTTTCACCCTTGAAACCCCCCCTCTCCTCCTCGATAGCGAGCTCTGTGCCGTGTCTTTCAATTCTTGAGCACCTATTGAATTGTTTGACCAATCAACGATGATTATTCTATCGTCAGTGAGCGGCGTCTCTTTACAATTTTTAGAGAGACTTAGAGGCAGTTGATGGCGAGATCTTCAGAGAACTTGACGTTGAGTAAGTTCGTCTAAAAGATGGAGGAAGAGGAGACGAACCATGAAAAAGTCGAATGTTGTTATAGAGTGAAACACCTTCACTAAAAACTACCTTTAGATAGAAACAGTTTATTACCCTTACCAAAAGAACCAAATAAAATATGAATATTATTATGATTATTGTTACAATTTAAGCCAATGTTAGTTAAAAAACTTATCGCGGAGCCCGACAAGAGAAGAAATCACGCCACCCCCCGCCACTCACCGCAGTGAGCGACGAGCGACGACGGAGTCACCGAGAAGAAAGGGTAATGATGCACATCCTTTTCTCATTCTTTTTATATCACAAAGGTCACAAGAATATTGATTTATAGAGATATAGTAATTTGTGAGAAATTTGGTTTTATTTAACTTTTGATACGAAGAAGTGAATAATTTATCAGTTTAAAACGTTTGAAATTATGAATACAGTGCCTAAGATGATAATTAATTTGTAAAATAATAGAAGATTTCTAAAGAGTCTTTGAGAAGTAGAATAACATTTAATTAAAAGTTTAAAGAATTTAATCTGTAACTAAGGTGATAAAAGTAGATTTCAGATATTGCTATTATTTAATAATGGAGAATCTAATGTGAAAAGTATAATAATTTAACAACTCCTTTAATAACTTACCTTTGAAGATTTCATCTTATATTAACTATGTATTATATTTTTATTAAAGAATAAATGTGTGTCTATACTTAAACCTTCTGTTTCCCTGGTCTTTCTCCAAACCTCTTTTAATAAACTTGTAAACCCCGGTGAACTTTCACGACCGGGTCGAACCAAACGAACCTCGGCTACCCGTTTTATTTTACAAATGGAAGGGCGGACCAGACTCTGATTAAAACTGGTGTTCTTTTTAATGGCGCAGACGACTGCATTAATTAGGGTCTGAGACCCGTACAGGAATGTGGTCCTTAGGGTTGATAAGATGTCTCAACTGGTTGGGGTTGCTAAAAGCTAAAGAGATATGGAACGGTTTGAAAATCGAGTTAAGGCCTTTTATCAGGGCATGATTATATGGTACTGAAACAGTTCTTTCTTTGTCTGTTCAAGGTGGAAATATCTGTAATAAACTTTTTATACTTTCTTTTCCTAACTAGATCCGAAATGGTTCTGGAGCTGTATCCATTTTTCACAGCTATCTTTTTGATTAAACCAACTTCTTTAATGAAATAAGTTGCACTCATGGGAAGGTTAATAGCTCTATCAATCATAAAAATGAAACTAGAGAGGTTCTGATTCCAAGGGTGATTGGAATCTATCGGAATGTAATTCATTCCATTAGAAGGTTTTCTAAACACGTTAAAGGACAAAGAATCCTTGTTCCTTTGGATCATAATATCAAGGAAAGGAAGTTGACAATTTGCTTCAACCTCAAACGTGAACTGTACTGTAGGATAGAAACTATTCAAATGCTTAGCAAAATCATCAATGTTACAAATTTTAGTGTCGAATATAGTAAAAACGTCATCGACGTATTGATACAAAATTCTGAGGTTTTTAAGGAAATAAGATGCGTTCGATTGTATCCAATATAGACTCCCCTACCTATCGTATTTCTAAGTTTTTAGCTAAATATTTGAGAACCGTAAAAATCTCAGAATTTGATAGTTCTCTGAACAATAGTTTAGACTTAGTCAAAAAACTGGAAAAATGTGCAAATCAAGGAGGGTGAAATTTTTGTGTCATTTGATGTCATTTCTCTCTTTCCGAGTATCCCAATCCCAGAAACTATCGGTTTCTTGAATGATGTGCTACTCAAGAATAATATTCCCAATTTTACATCGATGAAATTTTGAGGATCACCAGACTTTGTATGAACAATAACATATTCCAGTATAATAACAAGACTTAAAGAGATGGTTGGAGGCACTCCCATGGGTTCGTGCCTAAGTCCAGTTTTTGCTGATATCTTCCTCAAAAATTTCGAAGAAAGACTCAAGAATTCAGATTTTTATTTTCCTAAGATTTGGTATCGTTATGTCGATGACGTTTTTACTATATTCGACACTAAAATTTGTAACATTGATGATTTTGCTAAGCATTTGAATAGTTTCTAAGATTCAAGGAGCATATACGGCATAGACGTTTTGGCAGAAGCAACCAGTCCGCAATAGCCAACCACTCTCTGGACACGGGACATGATTTTTCATTAGAGAATTTAAAACTTGTACAATCTGTCAATAAAAAGCACCTACTAGATGCTTTTGAAAGCCTTGCCATAAACAAAACTGACAAAAACCGATTATTAAATCTCGATAAGGGCCCCATTGGTGACTCTGCATTGATTCAGTGGGTGACTCAGCTTCCCAATCGATGAATTGCCACCTTCTACAAATCTCTTGATTGATTGTTCTCCGTTCTTGTTCACTATATAAGACTCGATATACCTTCCCAAGTTAGTTCACTCCGTGTACTCCCTTGTTATTTATTATTTTTTCGTTTCTTGTTGCCTTGTTGTGGTAAAAGAGTATCCTCTAGTTTATTACTTAACTATTTCTATCCACATAACATTTTATTCCATTATTCGGATTTATAATGAGTATTTAGTACCCTCTTATCTGAATAAAGTGTTATTTTGGAATACACATCCAAGAAAAAGGAAGTTAAAAAAACCAAACAAACAAAGCATGCAGTTTTAACAATCATGCAGTTTAATTCAAGACTCTTAAAAATCAGTCATGCAGTTTTAACACGAGATTTTACCATATTATGAAGAGCCTTTTATGTCATCATTGAAGACACTCTATAATGGGCAACTGAAGCATCTAGCCATCCACTACAAATGTATTTTTTATGAAATATGTATGCAATATATACATGTGTACATGAGAATTAAAGAGGAAAAAATAATGCTTACACACATGACATTTATGCTGATTTGAATAATCTTTTTTTTTTAATCTGTAATGAAGTGTTTTTAAATATTATACTTTTGAGAATAATATAAAACTAGATACTGTGCTTTTTTAATTTTAATAAACATAATACCAAGAATAGATGAATACCGTATTTTCGCGAATATACCCCGCGGGTTATACACTTTTTTACATCAGCGGGATGGTGGTGCGGGGTATCTAGGGGTGCGGGGTTTCCGAAATATTTTTCTCTTGAATGATGTGCGAGATGGAAACCAAGAACAAGTTGACCTAGAAGTGTAATAATGCAATCTAGAAACTGTTTGAATAGAATGCTTCAATTGAGTGAACTGCTATCCTCAACAATCAACAATCGAACAGTGAAGTGAAAAGAAAGATGCGAGTGGTCCAGGAGCCAAGCTCACTTTGCACGCTCGCCCAAAGAGTAAACCAGAGGAGGTACACTGAACTGTGTGAGAAGCCTGATGAACCTCTTAAGTCCTCCAGAGAAGAATTCCCCAGAAGGAACGAGAGTCACATTGTAGATTGTCGAATAGAGTCCCCAAAAATCAGCAGGATCTAAAAGATCCAATAGTTGGGGAAGGCAGCCTTGTTAACGTCATCAAAGCAGACATCCAGGATATGGCGCGGTCTTCGAAACCTGAGGGGATTCTTTACAACGAGTGGATGGTCCAGAATGGGTTTTCATGATTCTCCATTTTGGGTAGCATATTCTTCATAAGTGTCTGAACAAAGGTGCCTATGTGGGTCATCCCCAAATCGTCATAGATAGAGTGGCAGTTGGCAACTCTTCTGTCAAGTTGGGCAATGGATCGGAGAGCAACATTTTGGAAGGTCTGGAGATCCTTCCACCTAGATTTGCAAATAAAAGCCCAAGCAGGCATTCCATGAAGCAAAATAGTACGAATCACAACCTTGTATATCAAGAGTTTGTTATCCACAGCAAGAGCGCTGTTTCGCCCCAGAAGTGAAATCAGACTGAACCTCGCTTTCTTTACTTTGTTGAACGCGTACTGGACTTGGTCGTTCCAGTTTAGTTTGGAGTCTATCATGACACCAAGATATTTAAACACTCAAGTTTCTTGCCAAATAAAAAGAGGGGCTTTGGAGGGTTTTTGCTTTTGCGAGTGATAAGCATGACCTTGCGCTTTTTGACATCCAGATTTAATCGCCATTTAGTGAACCACCTCTCGCACTGATGTAAAGCTTTTTGTAGTCGAATGATGACATGTGCTGGGTTTCGTGCCCAGGTCATGATGGAACCGTCGTCAGCAAACATGTAAAGATTACACCTTGCAAACTTGGGGAAGTCATGGATAAAGAAGTTGAATAAGGCTGGCCCCAAGACAGAGCCTTGGGGTACACCAGCATTAACATCGCAGGGTTCAGACAAGGAGTCCCCAACCTTAACACGAAAAGTCCTCTTAGACAGGAAGCAGCGAACCAGAGCAATTAGATCGCCAGGGAACCTATAGGTAATCATTTTGTAAATGAGCCCATCATGCCAGACTTGGTCAAAGGCCTTTTGGACATCGAGGAAAACGAGACCACCATACATAGAGAGGTTAAGAGGACCGTTTAAATCAGCAACAAGCCTCCATAACTGAAGCTGACGAATGGTCTGGACGGAAGCCAAATTGCTCACTACGAATGAGGTTGTTTGCCTCGCAGTACTCATTGAACCTCTTCAGTATAGTGCGCTCAAAGACCTTTGAAAGCATGGACAACAAGCTAATGGGCCTATAACTTGTGGGAAGAGCATGATCCAGTCCAGTTTAGGAATGGTGATGATGACCGAGTTCTTCCAGGCACTAGGGAAATGGCCGCTAAGCCAGCAGTCATTCATGAACTTAGTGATGATGTAGATAACACTGGGAGGCAAGTTCTTGAGAGCACTGTTGGTAATGGTGTCGATTCCGGCCGCCTTTTTGCTTTTCAGGCGCTTTATGATGTCCGATATCTCAGAGGTGCCAATGACTTTAGGAGAGCCAAGAGCGTGGTGTGTGTGCCATACCTATCACATGTCCTTCACCTCACGAGTGATATTGACCAGATCATCCTCTTTGGGCGTAGAGAATTGGCTCTTTAGTGAATCGGCGATAATTTGTGCTTTGTCCTGGTCATTGCTAACGAAATCGCCACCCTCTGTAAGCAGAGGAGGGAGAACAATAGTCCTGTTGCTTTTAAGGGCCCTGACCATACTCCAGAGGGAGTTATCTTGGACGGGCTGACTTTTAACTTTGTTGTTTCATCTTTGATTCCTTAAATCCTTAATCTGATCACTTACCTTGTGGGATAGCCTGTTGTACTTCGTCTTGAAGTGGAGAAACCTGGTACGCTGCCAAAGTCTTCTGAAGTGGTTTTTTTCGTGGATGAGTTGCTTGATGAATCGAATTTTTAAGTTTTTAATTCTAAACACCCAGGTTATCCAGAGGATTTTTACATTATTAAAAAAATAATAAAAAGTCATTTTATTTTTAAAAAGGCAAAAATACAGTTACAGTAGTTTATGTGAACTTAAAAATCCGATTCATTATCGCATGTTTCTTCAAAAAGTTTCTTAATAAAGCACAGATGGTGGTTTATAAAGAATAATAATAGGTCATTTCATTTTGAAAAAAGCAAATATAGCAAATACAGTACATACATTAACTCCCTTTTATCTCATTTTTTCATCTCCAAAAGCTAATGCAAAAGTGAATTCTCAAAAACAAGATGGCGACGCCATATCCTAAAATTGTCCAAGATCGTTTTTTAAAGTTCAAATGAATATTTATTACAGTACTTGATGCATGAAAACATCGTATGTACTGTAATAATTTCGAAAAATGAACATACAATAAAAATTCATGTAAACTACTGTAACTGTATTTTTGCCTTTTTCAAAATGAAATGACCTTTTATTATTTTTTTTAATAAACCACCATCTGTACTGTATTAAGGAACCTTTTGAAGAATCATGCGATAATGAATCAGAATTCTAATTTTTTTTTTATTGTATAGATCCAGGTTATACATTTTTCAAATTATAAAAAACAGAGATTTTAAGAACTGATGAAAATAGGAAAGAAAATTCCACAGCCTGGATCTCTTTACTATTTCAATCAATAATTTAAACATCTGTGGTTTGCTATGTAAAAATCCTCATAGACCATTCTTTATGTAGCCTACTCTGTTATGAAACTTTGTTTAAAGCTCAATATTAAAGCTTTTAAATCCTTTCTATTATTTATAGGAAGACATTTGCTTTCCTTTATATTGTTTTTGCCAACAATTCTTTACTACATAATTGTATATTTGATACGAAAAACTTTGTGATATAAGTGGAACTTTTGTATTTATAAAATACAGTATTTTTAATATTAAATAATAATAAAAATAATTTTATTTCTGAATGCAGTAAACAATGTGTTGTTTATTTAAAATAAATATTAAAATATCTTTGATTCAACAATCGACAATCGAACAGTGTAGTGAAAAGACACGAGCGGTCCGGGAGCAGAGCTTCCCTAGCACACTCGCCCATAATGTAACCAAGGGAATCATACTGAGTTAGACGAGAAGCCTGATGTCCCTCGAGAGTCATCCTGAGAATAGAGTCCTAACTGGTAGGACCAGGAATAAGATTGTTGATTGACGTAGAGATAGCCCTGAGTATCTGCGACTAAGATATCGAGAAGTCGGGGAAGACAACCTTATTTATGTCATCGAAATTAACTTCCAGTACGTGAAGGGGTCTTCGTATCTTTATGGGACCCCTAAGGGCTAGAGGGTGGTCCAGTATACTGGCTACCAAGGGATTGTCGTGGGTCTCAATTTTAAGAAGCATTTTCTTAAGGAGCATTTGCACGTAGCTACCAATGTGGTCCATATTGAGATCTTCATAAATGGAAGAGTTGTTGGCAACTCTCCTGTCGAGCTGAACAATGGTCCTGAGGGTTACATTTTGGAAGGTCTGTATTTCCCTCCACCTTGACTTGCACATAGACACCCAGGCAGGCATTCCATGGAGCAAGATGGAGCGGATTACCACCTTGTACAGCAAGAGTTTATTGTCCAATCCAAGGGCACTGTTTCTCCCCAAGAGCGCAATCAGGCTGAACTTTGTCTTTTTTGCCTTGTTGAGGGCATATTAGACATGGTCATTCCAGTTTAGCTTAGAGTCAATTTTTACACCAAGGTACTTGTAGTTCTTCACCTTGTCCAGTTTTTTTTCATATAAGGCCAGGGTCCCTGGAGGATTCTTGCGTTTACGTGTAATGTATATAGCTTTACATTTGTCAACATTGAGCTTTAACCTCCATTTGTCAAACAATTTTTCGCACTGTAGCAAAGCCTTTTGTAAGCGACTAATGACGTGTGCGGGATTCCTTGCACTTGTTGTGATGGCCGCATCATCAGCGAATAGGTACAGTTTGCATTTTGCGAATTCCGACAGGTCGTGAATGAAGAAATTGAACAGCGCCAGTCCCAGGACTGAACCCTGAAAAACACCCGCATTGACATCACTGGGATTAGACAAGGTGTTTCCAACTCTGACACGATAAGATCTTTGCGGCAAAAATTAGCGAACCAAGGCAATCAGTTCATCAGGGAAACCACAGTTTATCATTTTAAAGATGAGGCCGTCGTGCCAAACCTGGTCAAAGGCTTTTTGGACATCGAGAAAAACAATTCCACCGTACATTGAGTAATTGAGAGAACTGTTCAAATCTTCAACTAGCCTCCATACCTGGAGCTGGCAGGAGTGATTCAAATGAAAGCCAAATTGCTCCTTGCGAATTAGGTTATTTGATTCACCAAAATCAATGAACCTCTTCAGAATTGTGCGTTCGAAAACCTTAGAAAGGGTAGGCAATAAGATAATGGGCCTGTAGCTGACAGGAAGAGCGGGATTGAGGCCAGGCTTTGGTATAGAGAGGATGACAGAGTTTTTCCTGGAATCTGGGAAGTAGCCGTGGTTCCAGCAACGTTTAAAATCTTTGTGATAGTGCAGATTACCTTTGGAGGCAAATCCTTAAGAGCACTGTTAGTGATGGCGTCTAGTCCAGGAGCCTTGTTTCTCTTAACTTGCTTAATGATGTTTGATACCTTGGCGTTGTCAATGACATGGGGAGACTTTCTTACACGATGGATGAGATCAAATTTAATGCAGCTTTCTTTAACTTGACGTGTGTTCTCGATACCAGCCAGTTTATCTGCAAAAGGGGTGGTGAATTGACTCTTAAGTGAGTTTGCGATGAGTTGGGCCTTTTCCTGGGGACTGGTAACAAAGTTCCCATCATCCGTAAGCAGAGGAGGTAAATCGGTGTTCTTCTTATTCTTGAGGGCCCTGACTGTGCACCAGAGGGACTTGTCCTGGACTGACAGACACTTGATTTTGCTGCACCATCTTTGGATTCATAGTTCCTTGATCTGTTCGCTGACCTTGCGTGTTAACCTGTTGTACTTAGTCTTGAACTGCAGACACCTAGTACGTTGCCACAATCTTCTGAACGAGTTCTTATCACGTATGAGTTGCCTGATAGATAGGGGGAGATGGAGATGGTCGGGTCTCTTTCGGTCAATGTCAGTAGCACTAACATCACTGGCTGATATAATCGATTGAGTGATTTCACTAATATTACTATCAATGTCAACATTGTTGGCAGGATCAGTATATGGGATGTTATACTCTTTAAGCAACCCTCTAAAAAGCTTCCAATCCTGCTCCCTCTGAGACTGACCCTTAGGTCAAGGTTTAAGCCCTCAAAGTTGAGAGCGACTGGGCAATGATCAGAGGATAAGTCGTTCACAGTAAAGATATTATATGGTTTGTAAAGCCCCTTGAGGAGAGCAATGTCAAGTACATCACTAACGGGCAAGTGATCGCAATAGTAGGTGTCGTCAAGAGGACCGATGACTAAGGTTTACCAAGTAGCCATGGAGAATGGAACCGTTATGATTCATACGTTTAGAATTCCAATGTAGGTGTTTGGCATACAAATCACCCGTCATAATGACTGGAATGGGACAGTTTAGTAAATTATCGAGCTTGCGCCTGGGCGAGTTGTATAAGCAGATAAATTTAACTTCCCCTACGTCCATGTCATTTATAATAACTGACCTGGCTTCCATTCCCACGAAGCTGGTTGTGGTAGTCTTACGATGGTCGATGCCTTGTTTTACTATGATTGTTGCCCCACCAGACGATGGGCCAGCAGAATTTATAAGGGGTCTGTCCTTGTGGTAAATCGAATAACCAGGCAATTTGACGGTCCGACTTGGTTTGAGATGAGTCTCACACACAAACGCAATATCAATATTCTAACATGTAAGGAAGTTGTAAAACTCTATGCGATTGCGAGAGAGCCTCTCGCGTTCCAAATAGTGCAACGAAGCTTTCCTTGCTTAATTACTCTATAGGGGTGTCTATCCATGATTAATATCTGTTTCGGCTGAGACAGACTGAGGCAAATTTTTGCTCTTTTCTTTGAAAAGATTCATTAAGTTCCCCACATATCTGTATACTCTGGTCAATTCATTGGGGTCTATAATTCCATTGCTAGCAGAACTGGAGGCACAGAAGCAAATGTTCTACCATCCACTGTTTTGTTGCTTTTTAATTTCCTAGCCTGGGGGTACTTTGGGCATTTCGTATAGCTAGATGTGTGTTGACCTTCACAGCGAATACATTTTGGCGGGTCTTTACCTTTTATATTGGTACAGTCCCTTGACTGATGATCGCCTGCGTGTGGCGACCCACCCCCTCTGTTTATGTTGTTCTAACTTTGAGGAGCAATAATGATCTATTATGCAGATTAATAACAGTTTGGGATGATTTTATAACTTTGTTATAAAACAGATTTAATTGAAACCGTTAAAATAGTTAAAATATTTTAACTGAACGAAAGTATTGTTTATCATCGGAGTTGGTTGACAGCGGCGTTAATTTACAGTTAGCTCTGTCGAGTTGAGTGGAGATCATCTTTTTACCCTATTCCCCCCTCCTCTTCGATAGCAAGCACTGTGCCGTGTCTTTCAATTCTTGAGACGTATTGAATTTTTATCCAATCAGCAATGATTATTTTACCGTCTGTGAGCACCGTCCCTTTACAATCTTTAGAGGGATATTAGTAGTTTTTTGTGAGATCTACAGAGAGCCTGGTAACAAGTTCGATAGAGGAACTTGGTGAGTTCGTCTGGAAAGGTGGGAGAAGATGACGAAAACTACGAAAAGTCGCTTTATATTTTCTTAGACTGAAACACATTCACTAAAAAACATCCTTTACTTAGTACTAGTTTATTATTCCCTACTGAAAGATCAATAAAAATGACTATTATTATGAGTATTGTTATAATTTAAGCCGACAATTAGTTAAAAACATTCGCGGAGCCCGACGAGGAAGAAATCACGTCACCCCCGCCACTCATCGCAGCGAGCCACGAGCGACGACGATGACAACAGGAAGACCGGGTAATGGTGCGCATCCTTTTCTCATTTGTCATATCATATGATCACAGAAACTTAGTAAATTGTTAGAATGTTGTATTATAAAAGATTTGTCTTAATTAACTTTTAATCAATGCAAGAAATTGAGTCGTAACTTATCAAGTTAAAATGAAGGAAAGCTTACATACAGTGCTTGAAATAACAACTATTATATAAAAATAATTAAAAGAGTTTTAAGGAGCCTTTTGTTAAAAGAGTAATGTCAATCCGTATTTTATTAACTGTATATAATGATCTCATTGAATAAATGTGTGTTTTCATAATATAAATTTAGTTTCAATTGTTTCTCCAGATATAGATATTAATAAATAAAACGTAGAAACCCCGGTGCACTTTCACGACCGGGTCGGACCAAAATAAACCTCGGCTACTCGTTCAAATATCAGATTGAGAGGAATACCACGACGTTACTCAGATTATCCAGATGCGTACACAACATGAAATATCATTTCTTCAATCGGGTCAACAATTTCATTTGTCGCTGTTTTAATATTAATCTTTATTCTCATAGGAAGGACGGAAGGAAGGGCCAGGCCTTAATTAAAATTGGTGTTTTGGGAGTGGAGATTATTGGCGCAGACGACTGCATTAGTTAGGGCCTGGGTACCCTTACAATGGCGCAGCCGACAGGATTCTTGGTATTTTAAAGAAATAACGCCATCTTTACAATGGCATAGTAGTGACAGGACGGATTCTTGTCATTAAATGGTGATATTTTGTTGTAAATTATATTTGGAGAGACAATAGGAAACGGAGTGTGCAAAAAAGAAATGATCATTAAAACTTTGCTTGGGGTGAAATATTTAAATGCATTTATAGTATTGAAAGTCTTGTGGATCCTGCTTACTTAGAAGTTAAGATTGTTAATATTAAGTTTTACTATAAGTTTTGGGGATTTCTTTTATTATAATCATGGCAAATTGAGGTGAAGAAGGGAATATAGAGAGAGAAGGTGCTATCGGAGGAGCGGTGTTGCTCCCCTCTTGAAATTTAAGTAGGCGGTTTTGGTTTCCTTGCGGTGTGGTAGAGAAACCTAAGGAGAGAAAATTTTAAAACTTTTAGCCTTCATAATAATAGAAATATTGTTCGACAAATTGAGAAATGGAGGTTCAAATAAATCAAGAATATTTGCCCCTATACCAAGAAATACCCTTATGTAATGGGAAGGGGGATGTTGAGGAATTTTTCCGTTGTGTGGAGGAAGTCGCCCTCGCCGGAGGGTGGGGAGAAAAAACCACGGTGAATATGGCTAGATTGAGATTAAGAGGAAACGCACTTATGTATGTTAGAGAAAGTGGTAGGTTCGATGACCCTGAAAATTATGTACAATTTAAGAATACCCTAATAGATAGATTTGGTAGCAAAACGTTAGAGGAAAGAGAGGAGGAATTTAAAGGTTGTATGCAAAAGGAAGGAGAAGAAATTCAAACTTATGCTACTAGATTAGTGGCGTTAGGGAGAAGATTAATACCTCCTGTGGAGAAGCTAGAAGAGGAAGATGATGATTTAGTGGAAGCTAAAAGAGAAATGCGGCATTCAATTATAATGCAGAGATCAAAACAGCGTTTCGAAGAAGGGTATACTGCCACATATTAGGAATGATATGATGTATGCAAAGACGGAGACGTGGGAACAGGCAGTGGGACTGCTGGAAAGGATAGAACGTATCCATAATATACAAGAGTCTGCTATGATAGGAGTGATAGAGAAAAAAATTGATTGGCAGACAGAAATAGTAAACAGAGTGGAATATAAATGTAGGAAAAGAATAGAAGAAGCAGTGACAAAGGCGATTAATAATCATTTTGCACAGCAACCTAGAATCAATCAATATAGAAAGAATAAATATAACAATAGCCAAAACAATCAATATAGAAAGAATAAGCAGAAAGAAAAGAATAAAAGAAAATCTAAAATAATAAAAGGGAAATGTGAGTTTACAAACGGCAACAAAAAACGAGGTGGGACTCTCCTCGGTTCAGTGAGGTAGAGATGGGAAGGTGTAACAGAACACAGGAGAAAAAATCAAAAAACGTTTATCGGAGAACGTTTGCTGTGTAATGGTAGAGGCATTAAAACAAAAATGCTTGTGGATACGGGAAGTAAAGTTACATTATTGTCAGAAAAAATGATTGATAAATTAAAAAAGGAGGGACATGTAGTTAAAGCTATTGAAAAACCTAAACTAGAACTTATGGGAATCATGGGATGTGGGTTTTCTACTAAAGGAGCGTATGAGGTAGCTATGAAGCTAGGTGATCGAGATTATATGATTGAATGTTATGCTTGAGAGAAACAATGGCCACTTAAATGTGAAGGAATCTTGGACCAAGATACCTTTGTGTCTAGAAAACTTACTATTGATTTTGAAGAACAAGCTATTAGAGATGCTGACAATAGAATATATTTTGTAGATGATGAAGAGGATTTAGGCAATAATTTTTTAACCTGTAAGAACAAGGTTGAGAGAGATTATATGGAGATGGTGCCAGTGCACTTGAAGAGGAGAGTTATTATTCCTCCATTATCGGAAATTGTGAGCAAAGGAGTAGTCAAAGAAAAAGGATTAAATGGGAGACAGGGTGTAATTGAAGCCTATGATTTCAGAATGCCAGGATTAAAGACTGCTAATGTATTGGTAGAGGTGACAGATAAACATACTGTACCTATTCGAATAATAAACTGCTCCCAAGAAGAATTAACTTTAGACAAAGGAAAGAGAGTGGGAAGTTTACAGGAAGCATAACAATCCCCTTATGTAATGAATCATACTATTGAGATAAGAGATGAGAAAACAAAAGAACCATTAAATAGAGAAGAATATTTAAATCTATTTGAACTAGATCACATGGAGAAGAAAGAGAGAGAGCAACTTGAGGAATTATTATGGAAATTTAGAATCTGTTTTGCGCAGAGTGAATTTGATCTGGGATATGCACATGCATTTCATCACAGTATAGATACTGGATATGCGAGACCTATTGCACAAGCCCCGTATCGTATTCCGTACGCACAGCGAGAGATAATGGATCAGATTATTGATAATTTACTGAAAAATGATGTAATTACAGAATCAACGTCTCCATGGGCAGCACCCGCCCTCTTAATCAAGAAGAAGGATGGAACCTTTAGGTTCGTCGTTGATTATAGAAAATTAAACAAGGTGACACGCCTTGATATTTTCCCTTTACCGTTGATATCGGAAACTCTTTCAGTGCTAGGTAAAGCTAAAATATTTAGCGTTTTAGATGCAAATCAGGGATATTTTCAACTAGGAATAGAGGATGGATATAAGACTGGATTTGTAGTCCCAGGAGGCAAATATGAATTCAAGCGATTACCTATGGGATTGGCTAATTCGCCGATTGTTTGGGAAAGGACTGCAGAGCACATTATTACACAGATAAAATAAAAATTTGCACTTGTCTATTTAGACGATTTTTTAATTTATTCAGTTGATTATTTACAGCATTTAAAGGACCTAGAGTTCTTATTTGAACGCATAAAGGAGGCTAATATTAAAATGAAGCCGAAGCAGTGTCAGTTTGTGAAGTCAGAAGTTAAGTTTTTGGGCCATGTCGTCTCTGAGAGCGGTATTGCGCCAGACCCTGATAAGATACACGCAGTAAAGGAATTTCCTAGGCCAACTACAGTTAAAGAAGTGCAATCCTTCTTAGGATTAGCCGGATATTATCGTCGTCACATAGATTCGTTTAGTCATATAGCTAAACCCCTTTCGAATCTGACGAAAAAAGAAGTTCCATTTGAATGGACAGAAGAAACAGAAGCTGCATTTCAAGCTTTAAAAAATGCTCTTATTACAGCACCAGTTTTGAGGAGTCCAGACTTCTCTAAAGAATTTATTGTATCAACAGATGCAAGTGATTTGGCGCTTGGAGCAATTTTATCACAAAAGATAGATGGGGAAGAAATTCCTATTGCGTATGCGAGTCGTCTCTTAAAAAAGAGCGAAATAAATTATAGCACAACTGAAAAAGAGTGCTTGGCAGTTATTTATGCCGTAAAACAATTTAGAGTATATTTATATGGTTGACATTTTAAGATTGTCACAGATCATCGACCATTGAAGTGGTTGTATAATATAAAAACACCCGGGTCGAGGCTATCTAGATGGGGAATGACGCTCCAAGAATTTGATTTCGAAATAATACATAAGCCAGGACGCATACATGGCATTGCTGATTGTCTCAGTCATGTAGCCATTGGTGCAGTTACGGAGTATGAACCAGTCATTTCTCGTGAATGAATTGCAGAAGAGCAAAAAAGGGATTCAGTTTTAAGCCCTATTATTGAACGATTAAAGTCCTATGGTTTAATGGATGCTGAAGGTTATTTTTTAGATGATGACGACATGTTATACAATTTAAAAGAAAGCGCTTCTAGGAGAGAGAAATGGGAAAGAGTAGTAGTACCGGAAAGTTATAAGAAATATGTACTTGAATAATCATGAACTTTTAGAACATGATAGTGACTATTTTTCTTTAAACAATTTTTTTGAATAGTTATGTAAACTATAAAGGCGCATTGCCCAGACTTTTTCGGAGAATTTTTGTAAAAAGAGAAATAAAAATTCTCCTTTTGTAATAATTTTATAACATTGTGACTTACCAGAATTTATGACTGTAATTTTTGAATTTCAATCAATTTCTTTATTGACGTTTCAATAAAATGTTTTATGAGTTGTGTCCAGGAGAAGAGATCTTTATGATATGAACAGGTGAGTAAGGTATGCACATTCATGCCCCATCGTGGAAGACTTCAGGAAGACCTCAGTAGCGACTTCGGATCAGGTATGGCTCAGAAGATTAGAAGTTTATTTTATTTGTGTTCGTTGAAAATTTGTCATCAGCTAGATGGACAAATTTTGAATTTCCGGGAGCCATGTGGCGACCCGCCCCCTCTGTTTATATTGTTCTAACTTTGAGGAACAATAATGATCTATTATGCAGATTATTAACAGTTTGGGACGATTTTATAACTTTGTTATAAAACAGATTTAATTGAAACCGTTAAAATAGTTAAAATATTTTAACTGAACGAAAGTATTGTATATCATCGGAGTTGGTTGACAGCATTAATTTACAGTTAGCTCTGTCGAGTGGAGTCGAGATCATCTTTTCACCCTTGAACCCCCCCCCTCCTCCTCGATAGCGAGCTCTGTGCCGTGTCTTTCAATTCTTGAGCACCTATTGAATTTTTATCCAATCAGCGATGATTATTTTACCGTCTGTGAGCGGCGTCCCTTTACAATCTTTAGAGGGATATTAGTAGTTTTTTGTGAGATCTACAGAGAGCTAGCGTTAGCAAGTTCGATAGAGGAACTTGGTGAGTTCGTCTGGAAAGATGGGAGAAGATGATGAAAACTACGAAAAGTCGCTTTATATTTTCTTAGGCCCGCCGCAAATACACTTCATCGCGGCGACATGGGTCGCGCCATGGGCACTGCGCATGCGTCGGTATCGCTCCTTGTCGCCCGAGCGTGACCTCGTTTTTGCCCTTGGTCGCCGGCAACGGAAAAAACTGGTTTTCAGGCGACGTCGCCTCTATTGAGCTGAATTCAATTGGAAGCGACCAGCGACAACATCGTCGATAGCTAGTCAAAACAACTAATTCCTCCATAGGGGAAACCAGTGAAAAAATACATTGGATGACAGAGAAATAATAGATATTGTTAAGAATAATTATGCAGAAACTGGATATGAAACATTTTGACACTCCATTGTTCCATTTTGCCATTATTATAATTGATGGCACTCCATTATTATTATTATTATTATTATTATTATTATTATTATTATTATTATTATTATTATTCGTGTTAAATTTCAGTTTATTTTCTTACCTAAAAAATAATATTTATTTCGAAACAGTTATCTAATTATTTATTAAGTACTTTTATATTTAAGTAATTTTGTAGTGTTGTTTTAATATTTTTTATGATAAAGAAATTCTAAATATTCATTTTTTGTTAATATTTCATATCCAGTGATGTTTTAAACATTATATGATATAACTGATATTATAATGAATAATAGTTATTAAATAAAAATGAAAAATAAATAAAAATTAACAAAATAATTAATAAATAATAAACAAAATCAAAATAAAACTAGAAATATAAAATAAAATAAAAAGCTGACGTTTCGGATAGAGAATTATCAAAGCAAAAAGGGTAATTCTCTAAAATTAAAATTTATTAAATGCAATTAAAATATTAGAGTAAATAATAAAAAAGACAAGTGTGGATAATTGTAATGGTAAACTTAGAACTAATAAACTCTTTAACCACAACGATAATAGATTGAAAACCAACAACCTGATACTGGAAGTACTTTTCGGAAGCAATTGCTTCCATCATTCAGCAGCCCAGGAGAACCTCGAAGAAACTGAGAGAACTGCCTGTGTCTTGAAACAGCTGAGTATTTATAAGGAACAACAACCAATAAAAGAAAAGCATAAAAATCACTTTCTCTGATTGGTTACTTGGGTCAACCAACGAATTAGAGGGGAGTCGCTGATCGGGCCTCTATCTAGGTTAAGTAATAAATTACTATCCGATTGTTGGATAGCAATGCTTTCAAAAGCATCCAGCAGGTGTTTCTTGTTTATTGATTTTATCAGATGTACATTGTTGATAGGAAAATCGTGGCCTGTGTCGATTGAATGTTTTGCTACGGAGGACTGGCTGCTTCTTCCATTCTTCCTGTGTCCCATATGCTCCTTATATCTGGTTTCGATGTTACGCAACGTTTGCCCTTTGTAAAACATAGGGCATTGGGCACACTTTATAACATAGATTCCTGACCTGAGAAGTGGCGGTATTTTGTCTTTCGGGTTGTGGAAAATGTTCTTGGCTTGGTTAGGGTTACTGTAAGAAATAGAAAGATCAAAAGACTTAAAAACTGTGCTGAGACCTCTGATTAGTTGTTTGTTGAAAGATAATGAGATGGTTCTTCCCTTTTTCCCGGTTTTTTCCATGGTGGTGATATCCTGGATGCATTTTTTGTACCGTCTTTTTCTAAGTAGGTCTGTGATCGTGTGTCTGCTGTAACCGTTCATAGTTGCGATGTCCTGAATAATGGAAATTTCTTGATTGAATCGTTCTTGGTTGAGTGGGATGTTTATGGCTCTGTCCAACA
The DNA here is from genome assembly GCA_023313115.1 of Rhysida immarginata. NCBI lineage: Eukaryota > Metazoa > Arthropoda > Chilopoda > Scolopendromorpha > Scolopendridae > Rhysida > Rhysida immarginata. Next base: position 1,044,880 of record JAHWFO010024188.1, read on the forward strand.
TGGAAATGAAAGTGGACATCTTCTGTTTCCAGGGGTGGCTCGAGTCGCTGGTGATGTAATTAAGGCTGTTTGATGGTTTTTGATATACTTCGAATTCCAGGTGATCTAGATTCCTGATGATTATGACGTCAAGGAATGGCAGTTTTTGGTCTTTTTCCACTTCAAAAGTAAACTGTACTGTGGGGAAAAAACTGTTTAAATGATTGATGAAAGTATCGATATCGCATATTTTTGTATCGAATATCGTGAATATATCATCGACATATCTAAACCAACATTCTGGGAAGTAAAAATTAGAAGTTTTGAGGATGTCCTCGAAGCTTTTCAGAAAAACTTCGGCTAGGATAGGGCTAAGGCATGAGCCCATTGGGGTGCCTCCAACCATTCTATAGACCTTGTCTTTGAATTTAAAAAAGTTATTTTTCCCACACAATCTGGTTAGTGCTAAACATTCTTCATGGACTTTAGGTGGAACCTTATTTTTACCCAGAATGTCATTTAGAAAATCGATAGTCTCTGGCATGGGGATGCTTGGAAACAATGAAATTATATCAAAAGATACCAAGATTTCTCCTTATTTAATTTTCCTATCCTTTAACTTGTTAACTAGATCTACGCTGTTTTTGATGGAACTGTCAAAATCCGAAAGTTTAAGAGTTTTTAAAAAATTCGCTAAAAATTTTGAAAGACGATAGGTCGGTGAGTCTATGTTCGACACTATCGGGCGTAATTTGTTCCCGGGTTTGTGTATTTTAGGCAAACCATATAACCGGGGTAAGGTAGGGTTTTTAATAGTAAGTGAGGATGCTAGATTTGGGGGAATAAAATTAGGACTATCCTTAATGGATTTTTTAACTTCATTGATCAAATCTTTTAGTGGATCCTTTTTATTAATTAATTCGAAAGGTCCCTCGGATATAAGAGCCTCTACTCTATTGTAATAATCGTCTTTTTTAAGAATAACTGTGGAGTTCCCCTTATCACTTTTAAGAAAAAAGCAGTTCTTCGTGTTAAGAGTTTTAACAATAGCTAAATGCTTTTTGTCATCATCGGATGTCAAATAATTTTCCCAATTTTGGTTCAAAATGTGGGTGCATTGTTCCCTGGTGGCTTTTTTTCCACAACCCGAAAGACAAAATACCGCCACTTCTCAGGTCAGGAATCTATGTTATAAAGTGTGCCCAATGCCCTATGTTTTACAAAGGGCAAACGTTGCGTAACATCGAAACCAGATATAAGGAGCATATGGGACACAGGAAGAATGAAAGAAGCAGCCAGTCCTCCATAGCAAAACATTCAATCGACACAGGCCACGATTTTCCTATCAACAATGTACATCTGATAAAATCAATAAACAAGAAACACCTGCTGGATGCTTTTGAAAGCATTGCTATCCAACAATCGGATAGTAATTTATTACTTAACCTAGATAGAGGCCCGATCAGCGACTCCCCTCTAATTCGTTGGTTGACCCAAGTAACCAATCAGAGAAAGTGATTTTTATGCTTTTCTTTTATTGGTTGTTGTTCCTTATAAATACTCAGCTGTTTCAAGACACAGGCAGTTCTCTCAGTTTCTTCGAGGTTCTCCTGGGCTGCTGAATGATGGAAGCAATTGCTTCCGAAAAGTACTTCCAGTATCAGGTTGTTGGTTTTCAATCTATTATCGTTGTGGTTAAAGAGTTTATTAGTTCTAAGTTTACCAAAATATTAGAGAATTATCCTGAAGTCTCAGGGTTTTTGTGTCTCGTCCTTTTCTCTTATAAATATCCGTTCATATTATTATGAACAAATAAATTCATGTAATAGTATATATGATTCATCTTAAATTAGCCTGAGAAGCTAAACGTTCGTAAAATTCATCTTATTTGCAAGGGTATCGTAAATTACGGATTTATTATTTAAACAACAAAATATAAAAAACAACCCGACAAAAATACTTAAATATGAAAGAACTTAGATAATATTTAAATTACATCATAATTTATTCATAAAATTAATGAAAGGCGCAATATTTGGTTTCAATATTTTCATAATTGAATTTTGGATGTTAGCTTATATTTTCTAAGCACCTGTATAGTCTGCACCTGTTTTGTTTTCTGAATTAGTTATTAATTATGATTTAAAAAATGAGATATAAATAAAAACATTAGTTGAAAATAATTAAACCATTACTAACATCAGTTCACAGGACCAAAGGCATGAATATTTCACTATCGCATTTATTTATTTAAATAGTTATCATTATGTATATACCATAGGAGAAAAGACGGGTGAGCTGGCGACACTCTTGTATTTGCGGCGGGAAAGAGCTGGCGACAAAGAGCGACAACTGACATCAGCAGTGTGACCTTGACGAACCCCCCACTGCAGGCGGCAACGAGCAACGAGCCGTCGCTAGCGACCAGTTCACTCCTAATTTTTATTTGCGGCGGGCCTTAGAGTGAAACACATTCACTAAAAAACATCCTTTACTTAGTACCAGTTTATTATTCCCTACTGAAAGATCAATAAAAATGACTATTATTATGAGTATTGTTATAATTTAAGCCGACAATTAGTTAAAAACATTCGCGGAGCCCGATGAGGAAGAAATCACGTCACCCCCGCCACTCACCACAGCAAGCCACGAGCGACGACGATGACAACAGGAAGACCGGGTAATGGTGCACATTCTTTTCTCATTTGTCATATCATATGGTCACAGAAACTTAGTAAATTGTTAGAATGTTGTATTATAAAAACTTTGTCTTAATTAACTTTTAATCAATGCGAGAAATGGAGTCATAACTTATCAAGTTAAAATGAAGGAAAGCTTACATACAGTGCTTGAAATAACAACTATTATGTAAAAATAATTAAAAGAGTTTTAAGGAGCCTTTTGTTAAAAGAGTAATGTCAATCGCGGAAACTTGAGAATTTAATCTTTATTATTATAACATAACTTAATAAACATAAAGTTCAGGTGTCTTTGAACATTAACTTTGTGAGAATTTATTATAAAGGAGTGTTTAACAATTTAAAAGTCCATTCTGACTAAAACTTATCGTTGAAGATTTTATATTTTATTAACTGTATATAATGTTGTTCTCATTGAATAAATGTGTGTTTTCATGATATAAATCTAGTTTCAATTGTTTCTCCAGATATAGATATTAATAAATAAAACATAGAAACCCCGGTGCACTTTCACGACCGGGTCGGACCAAAATAAACCTCGGCTGCCCGTTCAAATATCACGGACGGGAGGAAGGGCCAGGCCTTAATTAAAATTGGTGTTTTGGGAGAGGAGATTATTGGCGCAGACGACTGCATTAGTTAGGGCCTTGGTTCCCTTACATGCGCACTATTTACAACGTGGTGACTCGGTGCAACCCTGAGACACGTGCCCAAAGCATAAACAATTGTAACATTGCAATGGTCTTTTGTTGCCCTTAAATATTTCAACTACTACAGCAAGTGGACCGATACGTTTCAGATTTAGGAAGGACTTATTATGTTCAGTGTTTTGGAGGAGGACTAGAACCATTGGCATCTCGACAGCACCGTTTGCTTTTCCAAACCTAATTGCTTTGCCCGGGAAATATTTGGCACTTCTGAGGTCTTCACAGAATTCTTCGAGGTCGTATGTTTTGTCAACATTATGAACAACGTATTTCCGTAGCTTTACGGAGTTTAGTTGGTGGTGTTGGATTTTAAGAAAATCATTGTTTTTGATTCCAGACACTAGAGTTTTGTGTGTCTGTTCGTCATGACATTTGACCTTAAGAGGGTGGTAATTTTATGCTTTTTGATCTCCAAAATCTGTTTTATTGGCTTCCGATGATGACGGACAATGATTGGTGGGATATATATTGCTCCCTTTTCACGGGTGACATTAATATGGGAAGAACTGTGTTTACCTTTGTTAGCTCGAAGGGCTACAGAGGCAATAGCGCTGACATCAAAAATGGACTTAATATTGTCGATCCTGACACCTCCTTTGTTCCTCTTATTCTGTGCAGTCCGTTAGTCATCTCCATCAATATCAGCAGAGTCGTTATCAAGCCTCCTCTTTGTGCTTGTTCTTGATGAGGAGCTACGGTCGCTGACTGCGCCCAGACATGGAGGACCTTCTTTACAATCGTATGAAGTAATAGTGTTATCCGCTAACATGGGCGAAACAGATGTAATGGGAGAGCCCATAAATTCCTTGATAGTATTGCTAAGATTGGCAATGCTGTTAGTAGTTTCCAAGTAGTTCTTTGATTCCTAAATAACTTTAATTTATATTTCTTTTATGAAGCTGTATCTTTACATTTTTTTTGTAATTAAAATATCCAGTTACTATAAATGTCATAAATCATGAAGATATCTTGACTGCATTTCTATTGGCTTATGTTTTCTGGCTTCTAATAACAACCAATCACAGCCCTTCTGGGTCTCGTAGTTTACATATATAAAGAGATGCTAGGTTGCTTTCATTTGATACGAGTCATTGATCATCTGGGAGGACGATCAAAACGGACTAGCTCTTCAAGGTATCAGTCTACTCTCTTTTCAGGTATCATTTTATTACTCTCATTTCACGGTGCGCCCTTTTCAGGGCGATATTCACCTCCTGTTACGTCTTATGTGCTGGTCCCTGGCGTTGGAATTAATATTCCCGTAAATCAGTACATCAAGACGCTCATTATCCTTCTGGGTCCCTGGCGTTGGGATTAATTTCCTCGCAAACCTAAGGACTTTTTTTCGTATCTATTATTATTCTAATCATTCACAAGTGGGTCCCTGGCGTAGAATTAATTTTCTCGCAAGCCTGACTTGTTCATTTTTTCTTAAAGCTAGGTGTGTGCGTCCTTCTTAGGACAGCTTCTTTAGCACACACCTAGCTGCGAGGTTACTCCACCCCCCCCCGAATCTATACATTTATATACGATGGCTTTGTCCAAATTAACCATGTTGAAGTCGGCAAAGGAGTCTTTGCTAGCACCTGACGGTAAAAGTGTGTCCTGCGAAAGGGCCTACAGGGATGCTTGTTTCGATCCTAGGTTTGCTGCATTTGACCTAGTATTTAATGAAATGCTAGAAACTCTCAGGAATGATATAAACTCAAAGTACAATGCACTGAAGGCGAAGGTCGACTCCTTACGAACAAGTTTTGACGAGAAATTCAATGGAATCAAGACGGAAATTCAAAACTCTCGTACAGACATCATCATCAAGATAAATGAATTTAGAAAAGCCTTTGAGAAATGTTCCGGGACTCCAAAGGCGGGAAACTCCAAGGAAGAAAATAAGGTAAGAGAAAACTTTCAACCTTTCTTGCTTGCTAACAAAGTGCATGGACTGGAGTATGTGGAAATAAGTGATGATCGTGACTGTACGACAAACGGTGGCAACAAAAGAAGTCATTCCGACGGAAGTGATGGAGAAGTGAAAGACAGTGTTTCGCCAGTTGTTCGTAGCAAAAAACCCAGAAGGGGGACTAGGACGGAAAATTCCCAGATTAAGGTAAGTGAAAAGAAAACTATTTACATTCCCCCTATTATCGTTAGACATCATGGGAAACCAATTAAGGAAGTGCTAAATGAGATAAAAAATCACGTAACGTTAGATAAGATTACTGCACATACCGGACGCTCAGACACTATCAAGGTTAAATGCCACGATCAGGAGACACATAAAACCCTCGTGTCAGGAATCAAAATGAATGGTGTGCTTAAAATCCAGCATCGTCAGCTCAAATCTAAAAAACTGTTAAAATACGTTGTCCGTAATGTAGATATAACGTATGACATGGAAGATTTTTGCGCAGACCTTAGAAACGCTAACTACTTCTAAGGCAGTTAGACTTAAAAAAGCAAATGGTGAACTTGAGATGCCAATGGTTCTAGTACTCCTACAAAACACTGAGCACAATAAATCTTTCCTAAATTTAAAGCGCATTGGTCCACTTGCTGTAACAGTTGAATTGTTTAGGGGCAACAAGAAGCCCTTAAAATGTTACAATTGCTTACGTTTTGGGCACGTGTCCCAGGGCTGCACCGAGTCGCCGCGTTGCAACAAGTGCACGGGCGACCACCAGTCAAGGGACTGCACCAATATAAAAGGTAAAGATCCTCCTAAATGTATTCGATGTGAAGGCCAGCACACATCGAGTTATACTAAGTGTCCCAAATACCCACAAGTTAAAAGGAATAGAACTTCCAAAATAGCTGAAGGAAGAACTTTTGCATCTGTTGCTTCTGCTTCTATTGGTAAAGGAGTCACTGACCATGACGAATTGGTTAAAATTCAAAGTTATTTGGGTAACCTAATGAATATGTTAAAAGATAGTGGCAAAGTGTTGTCGCAGACCACTCAAACTGAGACAAGACAATAATCATGGATTGAAACCCCTACAAAGTTATAAATCAAGGTTAGCTACGTTGCACTAAATGGAATGCGAGGGGCATCCCTCGCAAGTTTCATGAGTTCTACGATTTCCTCACAAGCTGGAACATTGATGTTGCCTTCTTGTGCGAAACCCATCTCAAACAGAGTAAGGCTTTCAATCTACCAGGGTACTATGTTTACCAGAAAGATAGGCCTCCTAAAATAGCTTCGGATCCAGGCTCTGGTGGGGTATCTATTGTTGTAAAAAGAGGTATTAATAACACAAAGATTGTCGCACCTAACCTTGTCAATATGGAAGCAGTTTCCATTGTCATCAAAGATGCTGATGTTGGAGAGGTCAGGTTTACTTCCCTATACAACCCACTCAAGTTAGACCCTCGCGACTTAGATGAACTACTGTCTGGGCCCACCCCAGTCGTTAAGGCGGGTGATTTGAATGCAAACACCCACACTGGAACTCCAGATGCACTAATCAAAGTGGATTGGTACTTTGTAGGTACATGGTAGATCAGATCAACACTTCCGTTATTGGCCCTCTTGAAGATACATACTAATGTGGTCACTCACCCGCTAGTGACGTGCTCGACATTGCTGTTCTCAAGGGGTTTTTCAAACCCTACAATATTTTTATAGTAAATGCCTTATCATCTGATTACCTACCAGTTGCACTAAATTTTGAGGGGATAAATATCGATCTGAGAATAAATCTTCATTATAGGCAGTACTGGAAATTTTTTAGAGAACTTATGAACGACAGTAACATTCCCTATCAGGATCCCGTCACCAGCAGTGACATTGACGAAAATATCAAAAAGGTCACTCAATCCATCAAGATGGCTTCAAATGCTAGTGCTACTCCGGTGGATTGCAAGCGGCCAGACCATCTGGAACTTCCTCCCTCCATCAGGCAACTCATCCACGAAAAAAACCACTTTGGCAGCGTACCAGGTTTCTCCACTTCAAGACGAAGTACAACAGGCTATCCCGCGAGGTTAGTCTTAAGATTAAGGATTTAAGGAATCAAAGATGGAACGACAAAGTTAAAAGACTGACCATCCAGGATACCCCTCTGGAGTATGGTCAGGGCCCTTAAAAGCAACAGGACTATTGTTCTCCCTCGTCTGCTTACAGAGGGTGGTGATTTCATTAGCAATGACCAGGACAAAGATCAAATTATCGCCGATTCACTGATGAGCTAATTCTCTACGCCCAAAGAGGATGATCTGGTCAATATCACTCGTGAGGTCAAGGACGTGTGTGGTAAATATGGCCACACACAGCGCGCTCGTGGCTCTCCTGATGTCATTGGCACCTCTGAGATATTGGACATCATAAAGCGCCTGAAAAGCAAAAAGGCAGCTGGCATCGACACCATTACCAACAGTGCTCTCAAGAATTTGCCTCCCAGTGTTATCTACATCATCACTAAGCTCATGAATGACTGCTAGCTTAGCGGCCATTTCCCTAGTACCTGGAAGGATTCAGTCATCATCACCATTCCTAAACCTGGACTGTATCCTGCTCTTTCCACAAGTTATAGGCCCATTAGCTTGTTGCCCATGCTTTCAAAGGTCTTTGAGCGCACTATACTCAAAAGATTCAACGAATACTGCGAGGTAAACAACCTCATTCGTAGTGAGCAATTCGGTTTCCGTCCAGGCCACTCTTGTCAGCTTCAATTATGGAGGCTCGTTGCTAATTTAAACAGTCCTCTCAACCTCTCTATGTTTGGTGGTCTCGTTTTCCTCGATGTCCAAAAGGCCTTTGACCAAGTCTGGCATGATGGGCTCATTTACAAAATGATTACCTACAGGTTCCCTGACGATCTAATTGCTCTAGTTCGCTCCTTCCTGTCAAAGAGGACTTTTTGTGTTAAGGTTGGGGACTCCTAGTCTGAACCCTGCGATGTTAATGTTGGTGTACCTCAAGGCTCTGTCTTGGGGCCAGCCTTATTCAACTTTTTTATCCATGACTTCCCCAAGTTTGCAAAGTGTAATCTTTACATGTTTGCTGACGACGGGTCCATCATGACCTGGGTACGAAACTCAGCACATGTCATCCCTCGACTCCAAAAAGCTTTACATCAGTGCGAGAGCTGGTTCACTAAGTGGCGATTAAAGCTGAATGTCAAAAAAGTGCAAGGTCATGTTTATCATTCGCAAATGCAAAAACCCTCCAAAGCCCCTCTTTTTATTTGGCAAGAAACTTGAGTGTTTAAAAAGGTATAAATATCTTGGTGTCATGATAGACTCCAAACTAAACTGGAATGACCAAGTCCAGTACGCGTTCAACAAAGCAAAGAAAGCGAGTTTCAGTCTGATTTCACTTCTGGGGCGAAACAGCGCTCTTGCTATGGATAACAAACTCTTGATATACAAGATTGTGATTCGTACTATTTTGCTTCATGGAATGCCTGCTTGGGCTTTTATTTGCAAATCTAGGTGGAAGGATCTCCAGACCTTCCAAAATGTTGCTCTCCGATCCATTGCCCAACTTGACAGAAAAGTTGGCAACAACCACTCTGTCTATGACGATTTGGGGATGACCCACATAGGCACCTTTGTCCAGACACTTATGAAGAACATGCTACCCAATATGGAGAATCACGAAAATACTCTGGTATTCTGGACCATCCACTCGTTAATAAGGGTCCCCTCAGGTTTCGAAGACCCCGCCATATCCTGGATATTTGCTTTGATGACGTTAACAAGGCCGTCTTCCCCAACTACTGGATCTTTTAGATCCTGCTAATTTTTGGGGACTTTATTCGTCAATCTACAATCTGACTCTCGTCCCTTCTTGGGACTTATTCTTTGCAGGACCAAAGAGGTTCATCAGGCTTCTTTCCCACTTGAGTGTACCTCCTCTGGTTTACTCTTTGTCGAGCGTGCAAAGTGAGCTTGGCTCCTGGACCACTCGCGTCTTTCTTTTCACTACACTGTTCGATTGTCGATTGCTTTCATTTATCAGTTGCTTACTTACTTCAATCTCCTGGATTCATCTGCTAACTTTTGTGTTGAATTTCCTGCTCGACTTTTCTTTTCCTGCAAAATAAACTCTTCTTCCATTTCTACTTTTATATGTCTTTGAACTTTTTATACTGCTAATACAATTTTTATGAATTTTAATTGAGTTTTGTGTTTGAAATAATTAATTATACTTATTAATTATCTGCTTTATGTAATATTAACTCGAAGTTTTTTGAGCCCTGCATATCCAATACTCCGCGGGGTATACAGGTGTGCGGGGTTTCCAAAATATTTTTTTTACATAAAATTGGAATTGCGCGGGGTATCTAGTGGTGCGGGATATATTCGCGAAAATACGGTACTTCCCCTTCATGTTCTTGATAATACCATACTCATAATTAGTTTTGTCTTTAGAACTATTTTAGAAATAAGCTGTTTAAAACTTTAGGAAAAATATAAACAATATAATTCAGTAATATAAATCTAGAACATTAAGATGAATTATTTAATTTGTTCCCTACACTGAATATTGAAAACAACTTGATGTTTAAGGAGAGACATTATTGCCTATGATAACCAGCAGAAATGCTATATTATACAACCAATCAAAAGATCATGATCTCGCTAATAGGCCTCTTAATATGTGCACTGATTTTATGATTGATGAAATAAGAGAGTTATGTTATATTTCATTTAACAAGCATATCAGTTTTTTTCAGTAAACCGTCTACAAGTTAATCTATGTCCCCTTTGTAATTTTTTTCTGATTGTAATTCAGCACACTCATGTAAATTTTTATCACCAATATTTGTCCATACTGTAAAAAGTACCAAAAGGGATACTTTTATAAATATTGAATATTAAATACGGTAGCTTTATTACTACTAGGAGGCGTAATGTGATTACAAAGTAAATAAATGCTGCAAATAAGATGCCTCAGACACACAGTACTTAATTTCCTTGAAATAAAAAAGAAAGCGCAGATGTAAAATGTTACTTCATTTAATTTTTATTGCATGCAACATCGACAAATATAATTTGTGAATTAATTTATTTATTCGAGTTTCCAATGGGATTTACCCATAAAGTACATTATAAGCAATAAGTGGAGAAACAAAATCAGAATACAATAATTAAAAGGAAAAAGAAAGCAATCAGCAAATTCTACATATAGTTAAAAATTCCAAGTTCTATGTAAAACACTCTTGAAACGATAAAAATTACAATTAAAAAGATACAGATTCTTAGGAATAGTATTACCAGTAACTTGGATACGAATAATTGCACACATTGTTTCATAGTTTGTGGCGCAGAAGGGAATGTGAAAAGTAACTTTACTACGGGTTAAATTAGTAATTTTGAAATTAACTCTGCTCAGAAGTTCGGGGGAATAAATATACCCATTTATCAATTTATAGACAAAGAGAGCATCTTGAATCCTTCGTCTACTCTGTAATGATGGAAGTCTTAATAGTAATGGATCCTCTTCATGGGAAGGGGTTATGGATTTAAGCTCAAATCGAGAGGATAAGAAATGAATGAATCGTTTTGGAACAGATTGAATTTCTACAATAAGACCCAGCTGTGATGGATTCCAAACAACAGAGGCGTATTCTAAGATAGGTCTAACATAGGTGCAAAATAGAAGAACTAAAACTGAGGGTTTATTAATAAATTTAAAGGAACGAATTAGTAGTCCTAAGGCTTTATTCGCTTTTTTAATGATATATTGAACATGGGGCTCTGGACTTACAGAGTGTGTATGAAGAACTCTGAGGTCCAGAATACTAAAGCACCGTATTAATGGAGTATCAAAAATATAATATACGAAGCTAGTTTTTGAGTGTGATCTATAATAGGTTATACATTTACACTTTAGAGGATTCAGGGCCATACGATTTTGTATACACCAGTTTTGGACTGCATACAGTTTGTGTTGCAATTTCTCACAGTCATCAGCGGAAGAGACGGGCCAGTAGAGTTTCACGTCGTCGGCAAATAGCAGCAAATGAACGTCAACAACATTAGCCAAGTTATTAATAAATAGATTAAAGAGAACTGGTTTTAGGTGTGATCCTTGCGGTACACCAGATGATGCAATAAATGAAGATGAATACAAGGAAGCATATCTAACAATTAATTGGCGATCTTTTAAATAGGAAGAAAACCATGCTAATAATGAACCAGTGATCCCATAAGATGCTAATATGTGCAGAAGTATGGAGTGATCTACTCTATCAAAAACCTTTGTGAAATCCAGATAAATAGCGTCGATTTGTTGATGATTTTTAAAGGCAGATATTACGTGGGTTTGAAATGAAACTAAGTTCGTTACAGTACTTCTGCCGGTCATAAATCCATGTTGGAAGGAGGAGATATGCCTGGTCAATAGTTTACCAATTTTGGATAATAGCAGTCTCTCAATAATCTTTGCTAAAACATTCTGGATGATAACCGGTCGATAATTGCAGACACTGGCTAATGAACCAGATTTATGAATGGGTACAACATAACTATTCTTCAGAATGTCAGGGAAACATCCATATTGGAAGGATAAATTAACCAAATTAGTAACAGGGTAATATAAAAGAGTAGCATAATGTTTTAAAACACTGGGGGGAATACAATCCGGGCTACAGCCTTTATAAGGGTTTAACTTATAAAGAGTATTATATACCTCTTCAAAGGTAACGTGACAAGACGATAGGTGAATAGAGGTATCCTCCTGAGTAATCAAATGATTAGGGTTGTCATTTGCGGAATTAGGCATATCATTCCCAGTGAATACAGAGGCAAAATGTTGTGCAAATATTTCACATATAGCTTTAGGATCAATTACTGATGTATCATTGTGCCTAAGTATAGGGGTATGTACTGAAGAGCGTTGGCAGTTACGACTGAAACTCCAAAATAACTTCGGATTATTTGGAAGAGATTCCTGGATTCGGGAAGTATAATTTTTAAAACACTGCCTAGTGAGGGCACGACAGTGTCTATGGATGGAAACAAACTTGAGGTAATCAGATGAACGCAGTGATTGCTTATATTGCTTATGCAAAATCTTTTTTTCAATTATAAGCGTTTTGAGTGATGAGGAAATCCAACAAGGGAAATTGTCGTTGCCAGTTTTCCTACTTGGAGTATGGCATAAGATAATCTCTCTTAAGATATTATTAAACATAGTAAAAAGGTCATTAACATCCGAATTCCAGTTCCAGTTCACCCAATCAACCATAGCCAAATCGAAGAAAATATTATCAAGTCTACAATAACGAAAATTGGGAGTATTAACCTGCGGTTTCCCGTTATTTATACATCCCGTACGGAAGAGAAAAGAAAGCGCTGGATGATGCGGATCAGCAATTACAATAGGATCAGTATCTTCCTGAACCACACTTTAACTGAGAGAGGAAAAGATCAAGTCGAGTAAGACACCTCTTCTATTTTTGACGTTGTTTACTTGACGAAGATTATAATAGGTGATCATATTCAATAAGGCCAGTGATGAGGAGGATACCGACACAATATCAGGATTATTCCAGTCGGTATTGGGCAGATTAAAGTCACCAAGAATTAAAACATGTGTATCATTTTGATAATTGCACAATACTTGGTTGACACAAGAAACAAACCTAGAGTAAGTATTATAAGGTTGACCAGGGGGTATATAAACACCACTGATAATTATGTAAGTATTACACCCAAGTGAAATAGATACAAATAAGCATTCAATATCATTATGTAATAAACTGATCAGTTCACAGCGGAAATTATTCAGAATGGCAAGTAACACACCGCCGCCACTTGACTTCTTACTAGTCGCGGGGGATCTGTCTGCCCTATAAATGTTGTAATTGAGTGCATAACTTCAGAATCACTAATATCAGGGAACAGATTGGTTTCAGTCAAAACAAGAATATCATACTGGCAGAGGGACAAGTGCAATATCAGGGTTTCAAATTTACTCCGAAGTCCATTGACATTTTGATAATAAACATGTAGATTAGATAATAAACATGTGATACTTATGTAAAAAGATAACATTTTTCATATATAATTTTAACAGCATTAAAAATCGATTAGGAGAATGCAGCTTTGAAGTGAATGTGATGAAATTTTATCTCCCAATATTAACTGCAATTAAACTTTTATTGAAGAAGCCTACAACAATAATGAAAATGAATAATAAAATGTTTTGAGTGTATTGAAATGAGTGTAATAATTTAAAATTACCTCTTCTAATAATCTGTTAAAGATAAAAGAGCCCTATCTAATTACATTCTAATGCTTATAAGAAATACATTTTCAAATGATAGAAATTAAGTAATCTTAAATTAGTTACATGAATTAAATTTTATTTTTGGTAAATTATATGAAAGATTTGCGAGCAATGTGAATGGTATTAGCAACATACAAGCCAATACGCTTATTACACAGCAAGTGACCATCTGTACTGATATAAGAGAATCAATTTCTGTGTGACAGGAGATAAGCAGAATTTATTTTACAGAAATGTCTTCAATGAAAATTTATTAAATCACTGAAGTTAATATGCTGTCAATAAGGGACTTCCAAATTGAAAGGTAAATGAGCTACATTTAAAATGTTATGTAGGCTACACAATATACATATACTTGCTAGCTATAATCATTCATTTTCAGAACAAAACTGGAAAGAATATTTTAAAAGGTTATTATATTATAAAAATGCAACCAAAAACACATCTCTAAAAACAGCCTCACTATTAACAATCTCACTGATATTTAATAACTTACTTGTTACAGATTGATCATTTGTTATTAATTTATCATCTGTACTTTTAACATAAAAGACATTTCATAGGCCTTAAAATTTCTTTCTAAATGAAAAGACTACATATCCAAAATTGAAATTGTAAATTACTGAGTAATTAAAATACATAACTGTAAATGAATAAAAGAGGAAGAAAGTATTTTTCCTACTGAAAATTTATAAGATTATATAAATATGCAATAAAAAAAATTCCCATAATTAGTAGTCAACATATCAGTGAAACCTTAAAAAATTTTTAAATGTAGTCATACTGAATTTTCTTGGGAAAGGTTATTTTTAATATTTATTTAATATTGGAATGTTCATGAAATAGGTTGATTTTAATCCATTAGTAATTCATTAATGATAACCAACATTTCCAGAATAATGATATCTGGAAACAAGAAGCCAAGAAAGTTGGACATGCAATTTCTTCCTTATACAATTTGCTGCCCTGAATAAGATTCTGTACAGGAAATAAGAAAATCATGAAAGTTATTTATCATATGAAGTCCACTTGAAACATTTATTTATGAAAAAACAAATAATTCAGGTTACAAACCATATTTCCTAATTAAAACACTTGGTTTCTGAGTAAACAAAACTGGGAACATTTTCAGTATTCTTAAACACAAAATGGATGCAGTAGCTAATATTGGTGATGGGGTTTCATGATTGTATCCCGAGTGAATTTCTTTATAATTCTGAAATAACATAAATCGATTTTACTTATTAATTACAGGTGATGCAGTAATAAATTCAAAACGTAAACTTACATGCTGGACGATATCGTTTGGGGAAATTTAAGAAACGCTATTTTGTAGTTTACCTGCTAAATAATATTTTAGTCAATGCCAACTAGCTGAGCATCACACGAGTATAAGATGCCTGAAATCTAAAAGAAAAAATAAAGGAAACAATAAAATATCCATAATGAGTAATTTCACTCCATCGAGCATAAAAATAGATAGAGGGGTCACCATATTCATTGCAAAGGTAAGCCAGTGACACCAAAATCAATTACTTAGTGGATCAGCTAAGATAAGGCATAACATTGATTTGTGATTATCTTTGACAATCCTCATTATAACAGAAGAAAACTTGAGGAACTTATTTTTTTTTTAAATTATTAAACCTACTTAGAAGAAGGGTGTATATGCATGCTCAGGATGCTAAATAGCATAAGTGCATAATTTAGTAATTTCAGACAACAACAATTTGCCAAAGTAGAAAAATGTTTTGGTAGAACATTTTCATTACTAAATACAGTAGCACAAATATTACACAGCTGGTTGTTAAATCTTATAATTATAGTAGAGTTTTAGCAAAATGAAGTATTGTAATATATTATTGAGAATACCACAAATCACTTATAATGTTTTTTTTCTAAACTTTTTAAGGATGAAATAAGTTCAACAAAAATCATAAAATAAGGAGAAATCCTTCTTAAGGTAAAATTTATTTTTTTTAAGAAAACTTGAAACAATATATAAATATTAAATTTAAAATATAAGCATTTCATAGTATTACATAATTCAATATTTACAGGAATATTTAGATCGTAACACGAGCTGGTTAGTACTCGCTTGTGAGCACTGTTAGGATTTTGAATGCGTAACTCGGAAACTACTTGTCGGAAAACGATCAAATGTTAACGGTGTACACAGTTTTATGTACCTATTACTCCTCCAAAATTCATTATCCTATGCGTTATAGAACCTGAGTTATTAACTTGTTGATCTTGGTGGGGGCATTTTTTATTTCTGTTCATATCTCAGTTAGCGTTCAAATTCGGACCCATGTTTATAGGAAAAATATTGTTCCCCGACACAAACTGTACATGGTATTTCATTCTTGACCTACCTTTCTGAATCACCCTGTATATTATTTCGTTAGGGGAGGTCTTTAAAAAATAAATTCATTTATCTTAGTCGCATGATCAGTCATCACGTGATGTGCAGATTGTCAATATTTCGTAACCAAAAATATTAAATCTTCTAATAACGCGAACTTATTTTATTAATTTTATTTAACTATAATTTTCATTATTATTAATATAAATAAGTAAACGTAGATTACCAATTAACAGTATCTTCATTTATCACTTAGCTATCATCACTTAGGTAAAAGCATACAAGAAACAAGTCCCCCCCCCATTTCATTCATTCTTGGGCACACCAGTTTCGCATTAAACGTGTTTATCCGAAATTAATGATCGTACATACTGATTTAGTTGTTATGTAATGCCAATAATCCCTCCTATTTTCGTTAGGATCCATTTTCTCGCTATCTGGTTGGAGTAGAAACTTGTCTTCATGCTGCGATTGGGGAGAGAGCATGGTGTAAGATAAGGAGAGAGAAACGCCAGCTGCTTTTTCTACTTATTTCCAAGAGCTTGTATTAATTGACGAAACATGCATGATCCATAAAATCAAATAGAACTCTTATGTACGTATACTATGTGCTTTTAGACGACTATTTATACATGTTTCCCTTAATCAGTCTTCCAAAATTTCAATTTAATCGACGCGTTGCGATGACCAGTTCAGCGGGCGTCCATTTTAAGCTACTAGAGAAAGCGGAAGTTGGCATCAGAAGGTGCAGACCAGCGCATTAACGATCAGTAATAACGATAATTATCTATAAAATTGATAAATAAAACGATTTTGCACTTCAAATAACGTTTAATTTTTCATTTAAAAATAAGGAAAATTTTCCTTGGAATGTTTAGATTGAGTGACAAAAAACGCTTTTGGCGCTGCGTTTTAGTTTAGGAGAAATAAATTCTTTTCGATGCGAGTGTTGAACTTTTCACCATAGAGGTAAGGTTAAAATCTAAAAATATACAAAAAAAGCTGCATACACCTGCTAAAAAATCAAGTTTTAATCGTACGGGCATGAAAAACGCACCAATCGAAAGAAAAACCTCGAATGCAGACATGTTTTTTCTGGTGTGCTGATATCTATTAAAATATTTTTGTGAGAGCCGTTTAAATTCGTGTTCCCATGTTAAAGAATAGGTTCTTCGTGCAAGGCTGTCGCAGAGGCTGACTTCCCAAATTCCTGGGTATGAAGAAACTAATAGGAATCTCAATTCCTGATAGATTATAAACATTGGGAAAATTTATATTCACTGCATTGGCATTAGATACTTTCTTTGTGTCATCCTTACCATCATTAACATTACAAATATTTTTGTCTCCTGTAATTTTTAAACAGCCGGCTCAGTGGCCGAGATGGTTAAGGTGCAGGTCTTTCCGCTCTCGAAACCAGTGAGTCGCGGGTTCGAATCCCGCCAAGGGCATGGATGTATGTGTTTGTGTTGTCCATTTTCATTATCATCAAGGCTTAGGTGGCATACCCACCATTAAGGACGGTTGCTGTGGACTAATAACCCGCACAACTTGAAAAGCATCATCATCACATTAAGGAAAACGATGTGAAAACATTTCGCAGAGGCCTTATGTTCCAGAAAATGGAACGACAGGAATTAATTATTATTATTATTAATTTTTAAACTGTGATGTAACAAGAAATAACTTTAAAACCTTTCACACAGATATGTTTCCACCTCCAAATTCTGTAGTTTCTTAATATGTTTAAAAGTCTGTTTCTTTTTAATATAAAATTCCTCATTTTTCATATTTATTAGAAATTCTAACAAATATGATTTACTGATATTATTTTTTAATTTTCCTAGAATTTCTTTAGAATCTTCTTTAAGAAACCTTAAATTTCTATAATGTTCTTTAATTTTAATTTTTATAATTTTCTTCTGCACTTGAAAAATAACTCTGTGCACATCATAATTGGCAAACAGAAGAATATTTAATTGCGGCAAACTTGGGGGTGATAGAATTTCTAAGACAGAATTTTAAAAACCGGATGTGACACGATGGTCTAGTTATTTTATAAATTAAACGGTAATAATTTTGAAAAAGTTGTGGCACCTTGTGAATGATCCCACCCCCCAGGTAATGCACAAGTGTGCATATATTACATACAACACAGGAGGATGAGATAATCAGGGGTTCAGAGCCAGTGAATAATCTGCGAGAACTTAGTTTTGCGTTTTATACTGATACATATCTTTATTCATATTTTCTCCTTTATAATATGTGACACATTTTTATATTCAAACCTATAA
>JAHWFO010024188.1:1068163-1082093 GCA_023313115.1 Rhysida immarginata
TGAGATAATCAGGGGTTCGGAGCCAGTGAATAATCTGCGAGAACTTAAGTTGTGCGTTTTATATCTTTATTCATATTTTCACCTTTATGACATATGACACATTTTAATTGCAGACCTATAAGCTAAATCTTCAAAACTAAGGGGCCCTTAAGCGCTTTACGTTAATATAACATGCATTAACCTATACAGCCTATTTATATCAGTAAAGGGTTCGTCGCCACTTCATGGCGCGATGGGAAATCTGAAAACGATTGACTACTGACAACATGTGACTAAGTGGAAGGGCGGGGCAGACTCACGCTCTACACAGTAGCGTCATGTTGAGTTCGCTTGCTCACGTCCCCTGAATTAAGTATTCATATACACTACGCATCTTTTAGGGCAGCGCACCCCTTTTAATTAGCCAACTAAGGGCGAGGCACGGAAACCCTTCTTAGTTGGACGGAGCAACCGAACGTGCGAACGGCACTGGTGAGCCCCAAACGCGCGTCAGTTTTGCGTCGCTACTCGTGCTTAATATCTTACGGTGTGACGACTGGGCGCAAGGGTACCGCTCCGCTTCTTCACTTGTGCTGCTTTAGCGTTAGCCTCAGATTTCCCAGAAGTGCGTCAGTTAACATTACTTATCAAATTTAGTTAACAGGCTTTCTGCAATTTTTCAGCTTGCTATTTCGTACTGTGACAACGGAGAAAAGAGATCAGATTACTCTTAATGGTGAGATAATTAAATATCTAAGAGTTCTCCAACTTTCATAGGACAACAGAAACGTTGCAGGGTAATTGTTTCCACTGTTCAGTCACGTGAGATCCGGTGGGAGGTGCGCATCTAACATTCTGATTTTTCCCTCTTAGTAGTTCTGCCGCTAATCAAATTGGAATGATATCACTCACCAGGAGGTTCCGCTGCTCAGATATTATAGCGCCAAGCCATATTTACACACTTCAGATAACACACATCGGCCGAAGTCAACATCGTTCCGTTCCATCGCCCCGTTATCGACGTCGATCCATTGCATTCAGACTCTGCTTGCTTCCGTCATTCTCGCAACGATCCTATACAACTTATTTTTCTTAAAAAAAAACATTTCAAAAGATCAATAAAACAAAACAATTTCCTTATTCTGAGAATATATCAGAATTGAAACACTTATCGTGTCGTTTCCGTCCATTGCAAACATTCCCAGTTATTTAATTCTACTTATCATCAAATTATCCATCTCGTTAGAATCAGCGATGGAATACCATAATAAAAAAAATGTAAACAAAAAAAAACAGAACTTAAAACACGCACACGCACAACAAACAACATTCACACATAAGCTCTTATTCTCCGAAATTCTCACAACAATACTTTATCGGAAGCTGCGTTAGTCTTCTGAGAAAGCATATCAACAATTACAGCTGCCAACAAAGTACACACACTAACCATTCACACTCCTCGCAACAATAAACCATATCGCAGCTACAACAATACGGATACACACAAACAACAAATAAATATGCAAAATAAAACTACGTTTTACAAACATTTCAATCCCTCAAAAACACTCCATTTACGGCCTCAAAACTATTTTCTACCCAATTCTAAATAACACCCCCTCCCTCCGTCGGACTCACGTGACTACCAGCATGCCTGGTACGTCACAGTATGTCGCCAGGATTTCTCGACATGACAAGTGTGATAAACCCTCATTTCCCCTTGCTCCAGGACAGTCGAACCCTCTTCAAGCATAGAAATGTTTCTATGCTTGAAGAGAACCCTGATACTTTCCCACATATAAAAATATCACTAAAATTTTTTTTCTGATGACAAATATAAAAATTATGTTAAATTAATTATAAAGAATTTCCTAAATTCATAAAAAAACGACAATACTAATTAAAAAGAATATTTATTTTTTATTTTTTGAAATTCTGTTCCAGATAGAGGAATTTATTATTTTTTTTATTTTTTCCCAATAATTCGATTTTAAAAAATTAAAAACACGGTTTTTTTTTTGGTTTTCTTTTTTACTTTGAATAAAAATACATGTAATTGCTTTAAAATTACAGCAATAAAAATATCAAAGATTTCAAGTATGCAATTTGAAAAAAAATTATCACTTTAAAAAGAACTATTTCAATTAATCAAATAAACTTAAATAAGATTCAACTCACCCAGAGTTATGTCCTATAAATACGAATGAAGAAATCCGATTATTCAGATCCGACAAATATAAAATAGTTATTTTATTGTTTTTTAATTTATTTATTTTTTTAATAAATTAATCCTGTAAATAAAAAGTGATTGACTTTTCTTCCTACAGTAGAAGCTCGATTATCTGTCAGGGAGGGGGACCGAGAAAAGATGGATAATAGAATGGGATTCAGATAAACCAGAACATATTTATTATACACAAAATTTCAATTACATTACATGTATTGTATGTACTGTATACAAGTTTTTTGCCAAGATCTAAAACAACAAGCTTTTGGTTTTCTGCCATGGCAATTCACATGGGTTTCTTGACAAAAACGCATATATAAAGGTGGCTCTTCATCTGGTGACAATAAGTAAAATGATGAAGAGCCACTGACGGTTAACAGAAGGTGATGAACAATAGGGTGATAAATAATTGAGCTTCTACTGTATATATATTTTGTGAGCCATATATAAAATTATCAGGCCTGAATTCTTTGACTTTTCTGAAAATTTTTGAAAAGAGGATTGCTAGCAGAGACAGTTTCCTGATTTGACACAGATAAAAAAAACACAAGTTAGTAAGTGCGTTTAGCGGTATGCATTGGGAATTTACAGCCATTGTATTCAACCCTTCCTCTGCCCCCCTCTTGTTTAGGCGAATCGCTGCATCAAAAATCGCCAGTATGCAGAGAATTATTGCTATTGTAACATGGGATATCCCCTGATCCCCTCATTCATCCTTAATCATGCGATTTTAGACGTTTTAACTAAAGAGAACACCCCAATGTCATTATAAATAACCAGACAAGACTGCCTGCTATATGCCCAAAGTATACAATGTAAGTAAAATCCAAGTAGAAACCATTGTGTCCACAATAACCATTATCAAAGTAAAATCTCGATATAAAACTGTCCCCAGAATTATCCCTCCGTTTCATTTAGGATAACAAACTCACCTTAAATAACATTACCATGTGAAGAATCTTAAGAGAAATAAAGAATACAAAGATATGATTTTTTAAACTTTAATTACATTGAATTAAATAGGATGAAACTAGCAAAAAAAATTAATAACTTACTTGGTTACTGATTAAAAAACTAAAAGATTGTTATAAAATTTAATTACATTGAAAGATCGTTACTTCTAAAAATAAGTTGAGGCTCCACTTTTTTTTCTCACAAGCACAGTTTTCAACTGGCTCGTACTCTGAAGTTTTTTTTTAAGTCAGCATATAAATTCCGTTTCAGTTTACTTGTAATGCTCTCTGTCCACCCTGCAGAAACACTGAAGTACTCCTTTTCTCGATGTCCACTGCTCGTTAGTCTACCGCTACTGATGTCTCCATCCTACTGCGTGGCCGATATCAGTCCTCCGTGATCCGGTGCACTCCATCTGGCTTATCTGCCCGGATGACCCTGCAAGCCTCGCGATGGCCACTCAGGTTCACATCCCGCCAGCACCATGCCACACAAAAACTCCTACCGTTTACCAAGTTCAATCCGTTCCTCTCTGGTGTCATTGATGTACACTGGCTGTAGTTGGAACCTTTGGTTGGTGGTGATTACAATCATCAAGCTTAGTCTCCCAAAGTAGTCATTTACTAGAGGAGCATAGATCTCTTCCTCTGCTACTGTCACTCACTCCCCATATCGCTTGTATCATGCTTCGGGACAGCCTAGGGCAGGCCCTGACGCAAGCACAATCCCTTTGCACAGAGGAATCCCAGGATCAGAGAGATTGATTGCACTTAACTTCTTCTTATATAATTTTTGCCCACAAAAAACGATTGAAGAGCTTTGTGATATATTTGCATAGTCTCACATGACTTAAATAATATTTAATTCATGTTAAGATAATTTATTATCATTACTATTCACTGGACCTCCTTTATTTTAGTATTTTATCTATTCCTCCATATTCTTTGAAATTTTATCTTTATCATAAACCCTTTGGTCATAGATCAAATTTATGTGTAATCCAGTATTTTCTTTTTATTATTATTAATTTTTATTTGCACTCGTTGTTCTCTCTATTTATCTGATTTCGTTTTTCTGCCAAGCTGTGGGGAGCAGAATCTCATGAGAGATGGGCTGCTTGGTTGCTAAGGCAATGCCGGGAGGAGAGGACTACATGGTTCGATTGGAGAATTGTGGATTTTTTTTTTTTTGCCAAAAGGTGGGAGGGCAATCTCTGTAGAGAAAGCGGCTATTAGCTGAGGCAATTTTCCCGCGCAGCGATTAATAAATGAAATTATAAAAGGGCAGGAGAAACAATGCTCACTCTCAATGATGAGATTATCAGAGAGGAATCATCAGATGTATAATAAGAGCATCATAACATCACATCATATAAACGACATCATGATCATCACAAAATGGAGCGGTTAGAACTCTTTGAGCTCAGCTATCTAAGCCTATAACTTTAGTTTGTTACTTGATCTCTTCTGACACAAAAGTAGAGGATCAGGCTGACAAATTTTGTCAAAGATGATGAATCACGGACAGCTAAATAAAGTGATCTAGCTATTTAGTGACTTGGAAGTGAGTCACTGAATGACACTTTCCAAACTAAGCGAAAAAACTGTCGTACCAGATGGCTAGGGTGATGAAGAGATCATTGCAACGACAATACGGTTCAGTAGTGAATGACCAAGTCTCGTGGGCAGACAGGAGAAGCGTATAACTGGTCGGCAACGTGTATCGCAGGTGTTTCCATTGGCATTTGCGTTTAGGATCCACGGGACACTAGTGGAGGGAGCAGCAGGCAGTGAAGGGAAGCAGTGAACATGCAGCGACCTCGATGGGTCTGAACGTGTGGGAGACTCAACACACCTGTTTTGGGATTGATTGGGATTGATCTGGAACAACATCAGTCGACATTGCAAGGAGTGTTGCGTTTCAACAGTAACTAACTATGACAAGATTCAACAACCTGCATATGAACAGAAAGTGATTTCATGCTGGTATTATCTGAGTCATAAGCTAATATATAATAAAGTTATAATAATAAAGACTAATCTAGTGCGAAAACGATAAGGTTATATAATCTGACTTTATTATTGGTTAATAAAAGCGTTAAGGAAAAGGCCTCATATTTTCACTTAATGATTATGTAATTTTCCTATATAATAATTTATTCATTTTACAGTAAATATTTTTTTTCTTATTTTATAAATTCACTACAGATAATGGTTAATTGGATTCTAAAGTAAATCTGTTGTTTCCTTTATCTTTCATAATTAGCATTATCATAATTATTAAAGGGACAATTAATTGTTTATACTCATTAATTTCTGATGCTTAAGATATATGAGGGTGGAGGAATTTAGTTTTAGACTATTAGAATATTTATCTTAACAAAATATATACATTGAATGGCCAGTTTATTAGAGACACCCCGCTAATAGCGTGTTGTGCCTCCTTTAGTAGCAAGAAGCCTGAATACATGCTGGAATGGATTAAACAAGGTGTTGAAACCATTGTGGAGGAATAACAGCCCAGGCTTACATTACAGCGTCCCGTAATTGGTGCAGGTTAGACTGTAATGTGGGAAGGCGTCGAATGGTTCTCTCCACTTCATCCCATAGATGCTCAAACAGATTGAGATCGGGCAACCGAGCTGGCCACCGAAGCAGGTGGAAGTCCGCATCATGTTCCTCGAACCACTACAAGACTATTCGAGCACGGTGACAGGGAGCATTGTCCTGCTGAAACTGTCTGTCACTACTAAGGAACACAGTCATCATGAACGGATGCACCCGATCGGCAACAGTGTTCAGTATGTCGGATTCAGGGATATGTCTACGAATATCAGAGGACCCAGTGTGTCCTAAGAGAAGACACCCCAGACCAGCACTCCTCCTCTACCCGCCTGTCCGAGGACGCGGGTTCGACAAACTTGACACATCAAATGTGAGGCATTGGAGGATAGAGCTGTGAGGAAGACCTTTGCAGATAACATAACTTCAAGTTTCAAAGAACTACCCAGTGATCGTGGTATTGTTGAAGAGGAGTGGCAGTTGTTTAAAACTGCTGTGATTACTTCGGCTGCATTGTGCTGTGGTTGTAAGCGGCTGAGTGTGGCGCAGGGCGGTGAGAAAAGGACTGCATTGTGGAACGGTGAAGTCCAAGAAGTTGTCAAGGCAAAGAAGGAAGCCTATTTGCTACGGCTTGCAAGTAAGTCAACGTCGAGTCGAGTGCGGTACACTGAGGCGCGAAAAGCAGCAGCAAAGACAGTATCAACAGCTAAAGCCAAGGCCTGGTAGAAGTTCAGGGAGAAATTGGAGGCAGACTATAGTTCGGCAAACAAGGTGTTCTGGCAGATCGTGCGGAGCCTCCGTGGAAAGAAGTCTCTTTCATCACAAACTATTAAGAGTTCAGATGAGAGGCTTCTGATAACGGAGGAGAGCGTATTGCATAGGTGGAAGGAATAATTTGCATCTTTTCTTATTCCGGTGACAACAACAACTGAGGCACATGAGGTGCACCTTGGAGCGGACAATAGTCATGGTAGTATCACTGAAACAGAAGTCAGATGGGCAATTAAGTCCCTGAAGACTGGCAAAGCTGCAGGTGATGATGAAGTCTGGTCCGAGATGTTAAAGGCCTTAAATCAAGATGGTATCCTGTGG
Source organism: Rhysida immarginata (assembly GCA_023313115.1). NCBI lineage: Eukaryota > Metazoa > Arthropoda > Chilopoda > Scolopendromorpha > Scolopendridae > Rhysida > Rhysida immarginata. Next base: position 1,074,977 of record JAHWFO010024188.1, read on the forward strand.
CTGAATCGAGTGTGTCAGGTTGCTTGGATATCTGGACAGGCCCCTAAGCAATTGCAGACAGGAATTGTGATCCCTATCTTCAAAAAGGGAGATCAGAGAGATTGCAACAATTATCGAGGCATCTCTGTGCTCAGCATTTCTGGGAAAGTGTACGCTAAGTGTCTGGAGAAGAGAAGTCGGGAAATAGTCGACTCGAAACTGTCGAGGGAGCAGTGTGGTTTTCGACCTGGCCGAAGCACAACAGATCACATCTTTGCTCTAAGGCAAATCTTTGAGAAATCCTGGGTTTATGCAAAAGAGGTCTACGCTTGCTTTGTGGACCTCAAAAAATCATATGACAGAGTTCCTCTGGAGAAACTCTGGCAAGTGTTGCAAGAGTATGGAGTGGATGGGCAATCACTGGTTACTATAATGTCTCTGTAAGAAAGCTCTGAGATGTGTGTCCGGATAAATGGCGTTAAGTCAAGACAGTTCACCGTGGGTGTTGGACTCTGCCAAGGGGGGGTACTGTCGCCGCTCCTGTTCATTATCTTTATGGACTGGATAGAGAGGGCAGCCGAGGTAGTGATCGTGTTTGTGTGGGCGACTGCCTGGTGGAGAGGTTGCTCTTTGCTGACGACCTTGTCTTCCTTGGGTCTTCTTGCACGAACCTTCAGCATGCACTAGACCGGTTTGCAGCCAAATGTGAAGAAGGTGGAATGAAGATCAGTGTAGCTAAAACCGGAGTTCTGGTCCTTTCAAGACAGCCTGCTCAGTGCGCTCTCTATGTTAGGGGAGCCTCATTGAGTCAGGTGGAGAAATTCAAGTATTGGATGCTCGGATCGGTGCAGCAAGCTGTGTCAGACGTGAACTGTGGCGATCCGTGGTTAGGAAACGCGAGCTGGGTAACAAAGCCAAGCTCTCAGTCTTCAAATCTATCTTTGTCCCTACTCTCACCTATGGTCATGAGGCTTGGGTAATGATCTAAAGGGTGCGATGACGGGTACATGCGGCCGAAATGAGATTTTTGAGAGGTGTGGCAGGTGTCACCCTACTAGATAGAGTGCACAGAAGCCCAATAAGGGAGTCTTTAGGTGTTGAGCCGCTACTTCTCCGCATTGAGAGATCTCAGTTGCGCTGGTATGGCCTCGTGATACGGATACCACAAACTGGTCTTCCTAGGCAGTTGTTATTTTCCAAGCCGGTGGGTAAGAGACCAAGGGGTCGGCCTAGAACCAGGTGGCTAGACCTAATGGAGAGTCTGGGTTCCAGTCGCTTGGATATTAACAGGGAGGACATGCACCTGATGGCAGAAGATCGCGATCGCTGGAGATCCTCCATAGGGCTGCTGCCTCCGCGACCCTAACAGAGAAGCGGGTTTGAAAAGTGAGTAAGTAAGTAAAGAAAACCGGTTCTACGTTGCCAGGTGGATTATCGCAGATGAAAAGAAATTATTATTGCATTACCACAATTCCTTATTGATGGTCTCTGATTATCACGAGGAATCGGGAGCTAATATAAACATAAGTGCTTCACATGAGTGACAAATCAACAAGACAATATTTCGTTTATATAAAACATTTTTTTATTTTTGAATATAAATTACCAGTATATGTTTTAACATTATATAAGAATTAATACATAAACTGCGTTATTATTTTATTTCTTATTTTCAAAATTGTGTCCTCACTAGCGCCACTAAAGTACTATTGAAAAACGACGTAGCGATTTCCAGTCATATGGTAGAGTTTCCCATCTGTGGCTGTACTGTTGTTATCAATGAAGCATGACACATATGAGATAGATCCAGAAAGTGAAAAACCACAGATAATTTTCGACTACAATACAACGAAAGGAGGAGTTGATACCGTGGATCAGCTTTGTTTGCTGTATTCAATGTCAAGAAAAACAAGTAGATGGCCACATGTAGTATTTTTTAGGGAACTTGACATAGCTAGAATAAATTCGTACAAAATTTTCCTGGCCAATAATCCTGGAAAACAATGTGCAAGAAGATAATGTCTTACAGACCTAGCAATGAGCCTAATGGAAAAAATATATGAAGAAATGAGCTGAACTCCGATGCCTTTCAAAGGATGTATCATGTTTCTTTTTGATAAATCGAGATCCTCAGGACAGAATGCAGTCTGTATCACAAAAAAAATCTGCTTTGTTTGCAGAACTCATAAAAATACTGAAACTGGCATAACATGCAACACATGCGGAAGAACTGTCTGTAAAAATCACAGCGACCACAGAGTTACCTGTCAAACGTGCATTGAAGGTACGAAGAAGACATCTATTCCATAATTTAATAAAAATGTTAAGTGTTTTTCATAGCTATACTTTCTTTCATACTGAAGTGTATTCTTACATTTTCTTTCACAAAATATTGTATTTAATTTAATTGGAATGTATTTAAACTTTGTTAAATTTGGTATATTTTTCAGTTTCAATATACATTACTAGTTTCACATTAATTTTATACATTTATTATTTCTTAAAAAATACAATAAAAGGACTTTAGAAACATGGATATATTAAAATAAATGAAAATCTTGAGATCACGCACTTCCTTTGAACGGGAAGTAAAGCCGTTGGTCCCATGTAGTCGTTTGCCGGCTGCACATTAAAGAACCCTTGTGAGGCAAAATTTGCGGCCCCTAAAACACCGTCCTGAAATGACCATGGCAGTTGAAAAGGACGTTAATACCAAAAAAACCAACCAACCAACCAACCAAACTACCCGCTTGTATGGTTGTCTGCTGACAGGATGGGTCCATGGCCCCGTGCTGTCTGCGCCGGATGCGCAGTCTGCTATCCGCATGATGAAGTAGGAACCACGAATCGTCAGACCAGGCGACCTTCTTCCACTCATCCAGTGTCCAGTGGCGATGACTGTGTGCCCATAGCAGGTGCACTTTTCTATTTTGTGATGACAGCGATGGTACCCGTAATGGCCGCCTGTTTTAAACGCAGCTCGGTATAAGGTGTGCCGCATCGTGTGCTCGGAAATGGGTTGGGATGCTCTCTCATTGCACTGCGCTGTAATTTGTTGGGCTGTTCTCGTCCTGTTGCTGTGGATGATTTGTGCCAGTTATCGTTGTTCTTGTTCATCCACGGCCCTGTTTCGTCCAGAGTTGTGGTTGTTGAAGGTTGTTTTTGGCATAACTGCCATTGACGGAATACCCTTGACAGTGTTGCATTGGAAAACCTGAGGGGTTTCGTGGTTTGTGAAATGCTCAACTGCGCCCTTCGAACTTCAACAATCATGCCTTGTTCAAATCGGTCAAATCCTATATTCAGTCCACTACTGCTGCTGACTACAACTTATGATCCTGCGTCCCTTATGTACACCGCTTCAGGCTGTTCCATTTTTTGGGTATAACTGGGAGGCCGATCCATTTTCCGTAAGAGGTGTCTCTAATAAATAGGTCGTTCAGTGTATATAGATATAAGACCACTTAGAAATTGAACAAGTTATTGCGAACACAACAAGGAATTATTAATAAGAATACTAAGTATTGCAGCATAATATTTTAAAATAATAAATCTTCACTATATAATCGAATAATAGGTGCCTGTGGTCATCAAGTGTATAGATAAGTATTCAGTAACACTTGATGCAATGATGCCTACATTGAATAAGAACGAAATGAGACGGATGCTCAGTTCACATTTGGTAATCTATCTTTCGCAGATTTAATTCTAGTTTTTTCTGGGAACGGAATAGTATAAATATAAATGATTTACTTGCTATTGCTAAGCAAACACAGCAAATAGCCAGCTGGCCAGATAACAGTTCTATGGCAGTCAGGTCATGCTTTCCAGGTGAGGTGCTATAAACAGTGCAAGAGTTTGAACTTCTCTCAATCTACTGTTTCTCAACACTATCTCAGCATCTGGCAAAATTGTTTTATCATACTCCACCGGATGAGGACAAAGGCCTTCATGAATTTTTTAATGCGATGCAAAAGGAGACAGATGATTCAAGATTTCGTAAACTGTTTACGTTTTTTGTTCTCATGAGTCTCGGACACTACAGAGCAGGGACGGGCCAATGGAGGATATTCTCTTGAAATCCTCTGGGAGGAACTATTACATAAGTTTCAGTTGCCACATGTATGTATTGGCCATTCAACGTTCAATGAGGTCATCGCGAAATTAATGGTAGTGAACAAATATCGGATCCCACTTTAGAGTATAAGTACCATATTTTTTTTGAATATAGGACCATGGCTCTAAACCCCAAAAAATCGAAAATTTTAGGAATGCAGCCAAAACTGAGTGGAGCCTGAAAAAGATTTTTCTTCTGAAAAAAATCATTATCGGTAATTTTGTATAGAATAAAAAAAAGATCGAACTACTTCATTTTAGCGTCCCATGGTATATTACATAGTAAGATTTTTATCTAGGAAATATCACTTACACTTTATACTTTTTGAAAAGGTAAATCGATCGCAGAGCGGCAAAAATTTTCAGATAAAAACACGGTGGATTTGAGTTCATGGCTTTAAAATGAGTTCAGCCTTTGTTGAATCGTTTTCTAACACTGAAATTAATATTCTTAGCCTTCAGAACCATAATTAACCAGTCGCATATATTTTCATTCATAAATTATTATGAAATTCGCTTGTTAAAACTATTGTCGGCAATTCCTTCAAATGGCCCTCTCTAGTTCAAGGTGTTGTGATGTCATAGAATGCTCTATCGCACTATTGGTCAGCATTTCGTTGACAGAGCCATGGCCGCAGCCAAAGAAATACAATTAAGCTTGTTCATTAAAATGAAATTACTATAATTATTTACACATTTCATTAATAAATTTATGAAAGTTTCTATATATATATAAATAATTTAGATGGTTATTTAAATAATAAAATTTTCTACTTAAGATACTGTGGAATGCTAAAACGAAGTAGTTCAATCTTTTTGAAGACCCTAAAAATTTGCAGCCTAAAGTGAATTGCAACCTTTAAAGGGTTATTTTTTCGTTCCACGTCAAATTTTCGGCTGCGGCCTAAATTGATTGCAGCCAATATTCGAAAAAAATACGGTAATACGTGTATACCTTGCAGAGGTTACTTGAGAACATGGAAACAAAGTTGTATGCCCTAGTGAACTTGTTGACAGGACCGATACCACAAAACCTGAATGGCGTTGTGTGATTGTAAACCTAACTGGTCTACACCACCTCAGGATTACCCACATAGTACAACTGTAGGCCAAGACACCGCTGAATCATCAAGAGGCATACTCTCCTCGGGTAGTGGGCTTTAGGGCTTCTATATGGCTTCGAGTCTTTAGGTGTTGAGCCGCTACTTCTCCGCATTGAGAGATCTCAGTTGCGCAGGTATGGCCTCGTGATACGGATACCACAAACTGGTCTTCCTAGGCAGTTGTTATTTTCCAAGCCGGTGGGTAACAGACCAAGTGGTCGGCCTAGAACCAGGTGGCTAGACCTAATGGAGAATCTGGGTTCCAGTCGCTTGGATATTAACAGGGAGGACATGCGCCTGTTGGCGGAAGATCGCGATCGCTGGAGATCCTCCATAGGGCTGCTGCCTCCGCGACCCTAACAGATAAGCGGGTTTGAAAAGTGAGTAAGTAAGTAAAGAAAACCGGTTCTACGATGCCAGGTGGATTATCGCAGATGAAAAGAAATTATTATTCCATTACCACAATTCCTTATTGATGGTCTCTGATTATCACGAGGAATCGGGAGCTAATATAAACATAAGTGCTTCACATGAGTGACAAATCAACAAAACAATATTTCGTTTATATAAAACATTTTTTTTATTTCTGAATATACTTTAACGGTATATGTTTTAACATTATATAAGAATTAATACATAAACTGCGTTATTATTTTATTTCTTATTTTCAAAATTGTGTTCTCACTAGCGCCACTAAAGTACTATTGAAAAATGACGTAGCGATTTCCAGTCTTATGGTAGAGTTTCCCATCTGTGGCTGTACTGTTGTTATCAACAAAGCATGACACATATGAGATAGATCCAGAAAGTGAAAAACCACAGATAATTTTCGACTACAATACAATGAAAGGAGGAGTTGATACTGTGGATCAGCTTTGTTTGCTGTATTCAATGTCAAGAAAAACAAGTAGATTGCCACATGTAGTATTTTTTAGGGAACTTGACATAGCTAGAATAAATTCGTACAAAATTTTCCTGATCAATAATCCTGGAAAACAATGTGCAAGAAGATAATGTCCTACAGACCTATCAATGAGCCTAATGGAAAAAATATTTGAAGAATGAGCTGAACTCCGATGCCTTTCAAAGGATGTATCATGTTTGTTGTCGATAAATCGAGATCCTCAGGACAGAATGCAGTCTGTATCACAAAAAAAATCTGCTTTGTTTGCAGAACTCATAAAAATACTGAAACTGTGTCACGGAATTCCGTCGCCAACACTAATTCCAGTGACGGAATCAAGCGTTTTCCCTCTCGGGTTTTCTATTCGTCTGAGAGGAGGAAGGAGCGACGTAAAACCCGTCGTGACGTTCGTCAAGAGCATCGTCATCGGGAGAGGACGAATAGGAGCTCGAGAGGCGATTTTAAAAGACACGACGAAGGAGATCGACAGGAGGAATTTCTGAAGAGACACGCTACAAGGAGCACACGAGCGAAGGACCCATGGAGAGCAGTAAACACCATTTCAACGGTTGAAAGGAATTTATCGTCCGGGAGCCTTGAGCAGCGACGCGCTCAAGCAACGGCGGCAACGACGACGAGTGACAGGGACGACGAGCAACGTGCGTCGTCAGACGCGGCGGCTGAAGCGACCCCCGCTATACCGAAGTCGTCGGCGAGGGAACCTGGTAGCCGTAGTGCCGAGCTGCTGGAGCCAGCCGGAACCACCCGTATTGCTAGGCTTCCACGACGGACCATATCGACAGGCATCATATTCATGGTAAGTGCGAGTCTTTATGTGAGCTCGTACGCTCAGCAGTTTTGTGCCATTTTCCCGGAGCTTCGCTACTACGAACTCCGCTACTACGCCGTAGTGCAAGGTTTATGGCCGTGCGGTTTATCTGCGTTCTTCTGGGACGATATGGGCTTCATGCTCGTGTGCAGAAAATAGTAATGTTTTATAAGCAGTGTCATTGAA
>JAHWFO010024188.1:1087093-1167638 GCA_023313115.1 Rhysida immarginata
GATTTTGTTTATCTGTTCTCATTTTTATTTTATTTTTGACTTTAATTTTAATAAATATGTATGATTCATATCAAACGCCTTATGATCATGAATGTTCTTTTTCCACTGCGTGATACATCTTGCTAAATCTATTTTAAACATGACAAACTGGCATAACATGCAACACATGCGGAAGAACTGTCTGTAAAAATCACAGCGACCACAGAGTTACCTGTCAAACGTGCATTGAAGGTACGAAGAAGACATCTATTCCATAATTTTATAAAAATGTTAAGTGTTTTTCATAGCTATACTTTCTTTCATACTAAAGTGTATTCTTACATTTTCTTTCACAAAATATTGTATTTAATTTAATTGGAATGTATTTAAACTTTGTTGTATTTTGATATATTTTTCAGTTTCAATATATATTACTAGTTTCACATTAATTTTATACATATATTATTTCTAAAAAAATACAATAAAAGGACTTTAGAAACATGGATATATTAAAATAAATGAAATTAACTAATAAATATTCTAAATATGCGGTGAAAACCGTGGAAGATTGCATGGCGGTCCAAACACCGCTATGCGCATGGTTCGGGATTTTAAAAGAGGCGCACGCTTAAGGGTTAGGTTAGGTTAAATGAAAAGAATTAAACGGATTTGTGTCATAATATTTATAAGATTTGTTATACAAAATAACCTCCTGAAAGCATTTTATTTCTTTGCATTAAAGAAATTTTGCCAAAGCCATCTGTTTACGCCGAATGTCCAAATGTTGGTGAAACGCAGATATTTTGCCGTCGGTTAAATGTCTGTTCGGCCAAATATCCGTTCGGTCAAATGTCCTTCGGCCAAATGACCGGGCACTGTTAAATTCATGTTAATATAATTTATTATCATTATTACTCAATGGATCTCTTTTATTCCTCTGTACTCCATATTGAAATTTTATCTTTATCATAAACCTCTATGTCATAGAACAAATTTATTTGTAATCTGGTATTTTATTCATGACTTTTACTTGCACTCATCGTTCTCTCTGCTATCCGATTTCGTTTTTCTGCCAAGCTAATGGGGAGCAGAAGCTCATGAGACGCAGGCTGCTCAGTTGCTAAGGCAATTCCGGGAGGCATCGTAAATGACATCATGAACCTCACAAAATGGAGCGATTAGAATTCTTGGTGCTGAGGTGTCTAAGCCTTTATCTTTGGCTTTTTACCTCGTCTCCTCTGACACAAAACTAGAAAATCGGACTGACAAATTATGTCAAAGATGATGAATCATGTACAGCTAAATAAAGTGATCGAGGTATTTAGCGACTTGGAAGTGAGTCACTGAATGACAGTTTCCAAACCAAGTGGAGAAACTGTCATACCAGACGGCTAGGGCACGACAAGATTATTGCAAGGACAGTGCAGCTCAATAGTGAATGACCAACCTCGTGCGCAGACAGTGCAGGTGAGAGGAGCGTATAGCTGGTAACGTGCATCACAGGTTTTTCCATTAGTGTGTCAGCTAAGAATCCACGAGACTGATCGGGGAATGCTATAATGAACGGAGCAGCTGCCAAACAAGGGAAGCATTGAACCTGCAGCGACTACAGCAGTTCCGAAACTGTGATGGACTCACGAACGTGTTTTGAGATTGATCTGGAGCAACATCAGTCGACATTGCAAGGTATGTTGTGTTTCATCAGTGACTAATTGTGAAAAGATTCAACAATCTGTGTATTAATGGATAAGTGTTTTCATGCTGGTACTAACTGAGTCATAATCTCATATAGAATAAAGTTATAAGAATAAAGACTCGCTCTAGCGTCATAACGATAAGGTTAAATAATCAGGCTTGATTATTAGTAATAAAATAAAGTAAATTGATATAGCATTTAAACGTCTGGATGATCTAGAACAATATTCCCGTCGGACCAATCTCCGAATCTTTGGAGTCCGAAGGCACCCATGGAAAAATTATTCGATACATTTGCTGATTTGATTTCCTCTAAGCTGGGCATTTCTCTAAATAGCACTGATAATAGCTTTGGCCTCCGTGCCTCCATCAAAAAACGTCCAATGATTGTCCAATTAACATCACCAACACTTCGGGATTCTAATATAAAGAATCTTTGAAAGCTACGGGGGACCTCTATCATCATCCAGGAAGATTTAACTGCCTTCTCCTACCAGCTCTTCCGGACTGCCAAATCCAAGTTCGCCCGCTGCAGCATCTGGACCTTTGCAGGCCGTATTTTTGTTGAAGATTCCTCTGGCAAAGCATTTTTTGTTACTTCAGATAATGACTTTGATTTGGTTAACTAATTCCTTTTGTATTTACCTTGATCATATATTTTTTTATTGACTTAAGGAGTTTAAATGATTAATTTAAATTTAAAATGAATTTGGTCTCCTTATGATAGGGAAAATCGTGAAATAATAAAAACAAAATTAAAATTAAAGTCACCAATCTTGAAGAAACTTGGGAGATGAAAGAAAACTCAAGGATGTAGTCTATTGAAGATGTTGTTGATGTTATAGATGGTTGAGCCTATTGAGGATGTAGATGAAGTTCTTGTGCAGATAATGTTGATAGGGGAAAACGATAATCTTGAAGTACAGATGAAATTTTGAAGGGTTGATCCAAATTTTTGGGATAAATTTCATATAAAAACGTTTTCGAGAATTTTTTTCTCATCATCAGTTGATTAAATATTCCAATGTTGAAAACAGTTGAAATAAGAATTTAACAATTGATATAAAGGTGATGAAGCTAAGTTGATTGTAATTGTTGGTTATAATTGTTGGCTATTGTATATTAGGGTGATTGTTGTTAAAAAGTAGTGTCCATTTATTGTTTATTTCTATTGATGGTTTGGCTAAATTTTTGTTATTTGTAATGATATTTATTGTTTCTTTAATTAATCTTTTTTTGTAATTTTCTTCTTTTCCAATGATTTTTGTGTTAATCCAATCTGGTGTGTGGTTTTCTTTGATATAAAGATTTACTAAATGGTTGTTTTTGTCTTTGTTGCGAAGTGCTCTTTCATGTTCTTTTAATCTTATTTCTAATTGTCGTTTAGTTTGACCTGTGTAGATATGTTCACAATTTTTACATGGTATTTGATTAATTATATTTCTAAACAGGTGGTGGCCTTACAGTATAACAGAGGGACATCAGGAGTTCCAACTAGTTTCGCCATTTATTCCCGGCTTTGTCAAGGATATACCTATGACATTTATATTTCTAGTGTTCCATTTTTCTTTATTATTTTAACATATTTCTTTGAAATTGATATTTGTGTTATTATTTTGATTGATTGTTGTTTTTAGGTTGGTGGTGGTTATTAATGTTTTAGTAATGTTATTTGTTATTTTTGGTATGATTTCTATGTTTGGTATTTGTTCTAATATTTTTTCTGTTTGTGGAAAATTTTATTATTGTATTGTATTGAATATCTTTTTTGTTGTTCTTGTAAAATTGGTATAGTTTTTGTTGTATTGTATGTAAACGCATCTATTAAAATTTTGTCTATTAAAGTTATTGGATATTTGTTTTTTAATAGGTTCAGTTTAATTACACAATAAAAAACTCAACACTAGCCAAACAAACATTAGAAAAACTAAAATTAGAAAATAAAGACAAAATTTATACTATAGATATAACAGCTATGTATGATAACATCCCAATCATACCAACTCTCGACATCATAAAAAATCAATTAAAAACAAAATTACCTTACACGAAAGTACTAAAAATCATACAATCTAAAAATCTATGTTTCACCAACTATCAATTAAAATTCAATGAAAAAATTTATTCACAAATTGAAGGCTTACCCATGGGTAGCCCATTATCACCAATCCTTTCCAACATCTATTTAAATAACATGGAGCAAAATTTACTAAACAAATCACAACACGAATAACAGATAAAAATATGGATGAGATATGTAGATGACATCCTAGTCATAACAAACAAACCAATAGAAATATTAATACACCTATTAGAAGAACGATATCTTTTAAAATTTACACACAACAACATGACCAACAACGGTATCAGATTTTTAGATATAAACATTATAAAAAATGAAAATAATCTAGATTTTGAGATATATGAAAAACCAACAAAAGGTACAACATACCACATTACTTGTCACAACCTCTTCTCTTTTATTATATTGTATCATTACTATATGTTGGAAGTATTTAAAACCATTTTAAATGCGAGTTTTAATATGACGTTTTATATTTGTTCTTGAGCAAACAGACTTACAGGCGAGGAGGTGGCCGCCATGGTTCAGAAACTCTATTCAGAACCCACACACCAAAAAATTAACACTATTAAACAATATTTACAAAGAATAAAAAATCTTACATCCCCGAAATATATTCCTACAAATTTAAAAAAACTTAAACTGAAACTAATAAAAAACAAATATCCAATAGCTTTAATAGACAAAATTTTAATAGATGCGTTTACAAACAATACAACAAAAACTATACCAATTCAACAAGAACAACAAAAAAGATATTCAATACAATACAATAATAAAATTTTCCACAAAGAGAAAAAAATATTAGAACAAATACCAAACATAAAAATCATACCAAAAATAACAAATAACTACTGAAACATTAATAACCACCACCAACCTAAAAACAACAATCAATCAAAATAATAACACAAATATCAATTTCAAAGAAATATGTCAAAATAATAAAGAAAAATAAAACACTAGAAATATAATTTATCCCATGTAAAACCATGTAAAAATTGTGAACATATCTACACAGGTCAAACTAAACGATAATTAGAAATAAGATTAAAAGAACATGAAAGAGCACTTCGCCACAAAGACAAAAAGAACCATTTAGTAAATCATTGTATCAAAGAAAACCACATACCAGATTGGAATAACACAAAAATCATTGGAAAAGAAGAAAATTACAAAAAAAGATTAATTAAAGAAACAATAAATATCATTACAAATAACAAAAATTTAGCCAAACCATCAATAGAAATAAACAATAAATGGACACTACTTTTTAACAACAATCACCCTAATATACAATAGCCAACAATCATATCCAACAATTACAATCAACTTAGCTTCATCACCTTTATATCAATTGTTAAATACTTATTTCAACTGTTTTCAACATTGGAATATTTAATCAACTGATGATGAGAAAAAAATTCTCGAAAACGTTTTTATATGAAATTTATCCCAAAAATTTGGATCAACCCTTCGAACTTTCATCTGTACTTCAAGATTATCGTTTTCCCCTATCAACATTATCTGCACAAGAACTTCATCTACATCCTCAATAGACTGGTTTTCTTTCTACCATCAGCAACATCTTCAATAGACTACATCCTTGAGTTTTCTTTCATCTCCCAAGTTTCTTCAAGATTGGTGACTTTAATTTTAATTTTGTTTTTATTATTTCACGATTTTCCCTATCATAAGGAGACTAAATTCATTTTAAATATATTTTTTTAGTTACTTTTTCTTTTTCTAATAATTTGATCAATATTGTTCTTTTAAGTTTTAATTTATACTACTCGTTCTTCTTTTACGTCCGTTAATTCATTTTTTTTTTCTTTTTTATTCTTTTGTAATACTACTCGTTTTTTGAGCTTTTTTTAGCTCTTGTGTATTTAGCTGTCCTCGATTATCTTAGCTATTTTTACTTTTGATTTGATTTGCTTTTTGAATTATGCTTGGTCATATTTTAACTTTGTTTATTTCTTCATTCTTAATATCTCTTCGTTGCTTCGGTCATATTTTAACTTTGTTTATTTCTTCATTCTTAATATCTCTTCGTTGCTTCATTTCTACTCTCTCTTTGTCCTATTTTTCTCTATTTTTTTCCTGTTTCAATTTTTTTCTAAGTTTATTACTTCTGTTTTTCATTTTTTAACCTTCCAGTCTGTAATATCTCTTCTTCTTTCTGACTATTTGTTTATCTTACCTTGTTACACTGCTTTTCATTGTATTTAGGTTTTGATCCTTCCTTTTACCGTTTATTTCTAATGTCTCTTTATTCCCAGACTATAACTGATGAAACCTGAAATTCTTCTATTGATGAGATTCAATCTCCACAGGCATGTCATAATTCCGCTTTTTTCTACCAACATCCAAAGTGTTAATGCGAATCTGTCCAATACCCTTGTAACCCTAATTTGTATTAAAGCAGTACCGGGTGTTGTTATTCTTATCAAAATTTGGGTCGATCTTACTGATATTCCTCCCATTACTAACTATAAAGTGGCCTCGGATAATCATTCGAATAAGCGTGGTGGAGGTATTTGTCTTTTAAATTCCTTTTCTTACACTACTATCCCTCCCTTCAATATACCAATTCCTTCAGGTCATTCCTCCTCTTATTGATCCTTCATTTCCTCTGTACTTCTTGATCTGCAAATGACAGACAAATTTTTAATTTTAATCGGAAATTTTAACATTGATTTTATTAAGCCTTTTATTCAGTTACCAATTTTTTGACTCAATAGTCAGATCTGGTCTGTCTCCCATAAATCACTTCTTTTCTCATTATTCTTCATGTCATCGCTTTTATTCTGATATTTAACTTTTATTATTCCTCTTCTTAGTGAATCCTTGTACGTGTCTATTTTGGGCCATTTCCCACTATTCTTAATCTTCAACATAAGTACAGGGTGATTTAGTCAATTTCTGACCATTTCAGTACTATGATTTATTGACCCATTGATGTTTACAAACTTAGCATTTCAGTACGTTATTTTAGGCAGTTCGGAGTTTTTATTCTCGTGGAAAAGTCTTGATGATATGCTCAATGTGGCCACCACGAAAGTTTTGAACTGCTCGCAGCCGAATGGTGAAGTTGTTCATAACTCTATCCAGGATTTCTGCATCCACAAGGGTGCATAAGTCGACGATTCTTTGTCGCAACTGGTCTAGGGTTCTTGGTGCTCTAGTGAACACGCTGTCTTTAAGGAACCCCCAGAGATAAAAGTCACATGGGTTTAGTTCAGGACTCATAGGGGGCCAAAGAAAGCCACCCCCGAATCGATCTGGAAACCTGTTTGAAATGACACGATTTCCGAATTTCTGATTGAGAAAGTCTAGCACTTCATTAGTGCTGTGAGACCTAGCCCCATCCTGTTGAAACCATTGATGTCGAAGCGGTATATGCCTTCTTCGCAGCTCGGAGATGAAGAAGGTTTCCAAAATGTTAAGGTAAGCCTGTGACGTTACGGTGCCCTCTAAAAAGAACGGACCAATGATGTCTCTTTTGGAAATCGCGCACGAGGCCATAACCTTTCGTGGATGAAGATGTGACTTCTGGATCTCATGAGGGTGCTGGGAACCCCAAAAACGAACGTTGTGTTTATTTATGTCACCTGAAAGATGAAATAAGGCCTCATCTGACAACCAAAGGTTGTCCACAATGTCCTGATTGGCTTCCATTTCTGGTCCAAACTGCATCGCAAATTGTTGTCGCTTCTGTCTTCCAGTGTCTGTTAACTCCTGATAAACATGGATCTTATACGGGAACAGGTGTAAATCCTTTCACAAAATTGGCCATGTCGTAGTATACGACAGCCCTTCTTCAATGGATAGGCGGCAAAAATATTTTTTGGTAAGGGAATCGACCAACCTTGTGCGAACATTTTCGACATCTTCGGCCGTTCGAACACGAGCTTCGCTCCAGCCTTTTTTCTTGCCTTTAACACATCCAGTGGTACGAAATTGCTTGACAAAATCCATGATTGCTTGCCTGCCTGATGCGTCTCGACACTTATACTCCTTCCGGAACTTTCTTTGCACGGTTACAGGTGATTTTGTCTCGAAATACCATTCGACAAACTTGCATTTCTGCTCTGTTGATAAAGTGGGCGCCATTTTTCAACAATACAATTTTTCATGCAGCGCCGTTGCAACAATACAAACTCCAACTATTTAGAAATTCGATATTGCGCTCATATTCTTTCAATTGTTTATCCCTAATGCACGTCTTTCGAGTGAAATGGTCAGAAATTGACTGAATCACCCGGTATATCTAACACTACTAATATTAGAGCCTGATCTCCTTCTCAGATCAATTCCCCTGCCCATATCGCCATATTGGACTCCTGCTTGTTCTAAACTGACTGGTCTTCTGTATTACCTGTTGCTTCACATGCAAATTATTTATTTCAGTCATTTGTAACCCATTTTCGACTGGGCTATCATTGTTACTTCACTTTATAAAACTTTAAGTACCCAACAAAGATTTCTTTTTATCGGAAGCTACGACGTAATCCCTTTTTCTCTCTTGTTCATTTTTTTAAAAACTTTTCTAATCATCTCAAATCAATAATTAATGAGTCTATACAGCGATAATATGGGACCTTCTTTAAACAACTCCTGTCAAACAAAGTTAAATGGCACTTATTGCACAACTAAAGGTTTTTGTTCTTTCATCTTGTGACCTTTCATCTCAGTAAGTCCATTGAACCCGGCAGAGGGCATTAGCCTTAGTGGGGGTCAGTTTATTTTTTTGGTGTATTGTCCTGCTTAGACCGGAGTAGGAGTGTGGAAAGTGTCTTGTAGCTTTGGTGTTTTGTGTCGTAACTTGGGTGTCGAGTTATAAGCAACAGGTGGTTGTGTTGTTAGGTGTGTGAAAGTGCGTTTGTGCACGTATGTGTGTGGGAGAGGTGTAGGTGAGTTCGTGTGGTTTCGTTGCGTTTTAGAGTAGTAGTTTGTGAAATTTGGGATTTCGTTTTTTTTAATAGTTGCGTTTGCCTCAGAGTAAGGGTGGTGTTTGTATGGCATCCTGGTTTGGTTATTATTAAAGGTGCGGCGATTGAATGCGTGTTACGGTGTGTGTTGTGTGCGTTTTCTTGTTTTTTGGTGCAGTGAGCAATGGCTCTTGGTTTTGAGCTATTTATTTTTTCGTATTTTACTTTTGTTGTTTGTTTTCTTTTCTATGCGTGTATTTCAACTTTTAGATTATGAATTTTTGTGAAGAGTAAGTTTTATTTTATTTTGAATGGTCATTGTTGCTTTAAGAGAAAGCAGCAGCCATCAGGCATTGTTGGGCTGTTATTGTCTTCTCGGAGAAGATGATATCAGCCTCTTATGCTAATGTTAAAAACGAGATATTTTTATGTTTTTGATCTTCCGGAGTTTTTTTTGTTTTATTTTTTTAATATTACCGACGAGGAAAGATGAGTGTTGAAAGCTAGTAGTTTGTTATTGTCTTCCTTGTTCGAATAACAGCGGCCATGTTGGCCTGTGAACCATCGGTAATCATTTAGAGTGTCTAAGATTGCCTATGCTTTCCAATTTCAAGGGGACGATTGCAGTTTTTAAGCAGAAAAGTGTGTCGATGTTGTTGGAAGGAGCATGCTGCCCATTTTGGATCGCCATATTTTGCCATCCCCGGGTGGGATCGTTAATCCCGTTTTAGCTGTATTATACAAAGCACTACTGACCTTGTTTGAGTGTTGAGGTGGTGTATGGTGACGAGCATTGGTGTGGTCTGATTTTCTTTTTATTCGTGGTGTAATATGTGAAATTTTTAGCATGCCAGGGGAGGAGCGGCAGTAGGGGCCATGGCACCTCCAGAGCTCTCAGGTTATGCAGCACAGTAACTGCCTTCTTGGGGGAGGACGGTGGTATGAGTGTAGCATCCTTCCTAGCCAGTATTGAAGACATGATTGGACCCCCAAGGTCAAAATAACGGTGATCCAGTCCAAGCTCAAGGGGGCTGCTGTCTGGCGAGCAGCAGAGCATAAGCTATTTGATATTACCGATTATGCCAGTCTCCATGCTCATCTAGAGCAGGTGTTTGGACATGGACCGGTGACTTGGGATGTAGCGAAAGAATTATTCGACATGATTCACTGTCCTGGCGAGTCGGTCTTAGCATTTGTTGACCAACTGAAGATCACCATGGAACATTTTATTAGTGCACATCCCGAGCGAAAAGCGAGCTGAGACACCGTGCTCTTAGAGCATTATTTAAGTGGATGTCTGGCCGCTCATCGACGCATCCTAATGGCGACTGGTCCTCCCTCATTCAAAGAGGCTGTATTTGCTGCTCTGCGTTCGGAAGATATAGAACAGAGGGGGCAAGGAGCGGCCAATGTTGCTGAGTCTGATGGCAGGCTACATGGAAGGGAGGAGCTGGAAAAACCCAGCAGGGGGATAGGAGAAACGGACGCAACTAGGGGGTCTCTGAATCTAAAGGACCAGGCCCTGGCTGTCAATGTAGCAGACCATCAAAAAATTAGAGGAAACTGTGGCTGAGCTAGCGAAGATGATGGTGGCCATGAAGGCTGATGCTGACAAAAATAGAGGGACTGCCATGACAAGGCCTAGCGAAGCCAGCAATGGGCTGTTTTCACTGCAGGCAACTTGGACACTTTGCCCGAAACTGCCTTCAACAGGGAACAAAAGCCCGCAGTGAAAACATGTCAGCCTATACTTTGGACCCCTTGGTGATGCACAGCATAGAGAGGGGCTGTGCATCACCAAGGTGGAGCTACACGGACAACCAGATTTCAGTGGTTGATGCAGAGGTCTGCTGGCAGGTGGTCGATGTGCCATGGCACCCCATGGACATGACCAAATGTGGGGTGGGCGATAGCTGCATCACCATTTGAGATAGTGCAACCCTGAATGTGAGCCTCCAGGGCCGTCATATGGGCAAAAGGACATTTATGATACATTTCATTATTGACCGCCCATAAGACGGTATTCTGGGTATGGATGTGCTCCGAGGTCTCACATTTCAGTGCACATCAGTGATGTCCATGTGCACTACTGATGTGGGGGTGGCCGTGGCCTGGTTGTCTCGTCGGTTGGCTTGCCAATCGATGGAGTTCAGCAACTTCAGGCGCGACCAGCTGCTGGCTGGGTGACGGCCAGGGCTTGAGGGCCACTGCTGGCGGGACAGCTATTTGGGGCACGGCTGTTGGTGGACTTTAGTCTGACCCATTTGCCAAGTGACCATAGCTGGTTTTCCAGCAGTTGGTACAGCCACTGGTTTGTTTGTCCGCCAGCGGCTCTTCCATCATGAAACCCCCCATGCTTCGGAGGGCACGTTAAGCCGTCGGTCCCGGCTGCTACTGTCATCTCGTAGCAGTCGATATTTACCGGAATGGCGCAAAACTCCCACTGTACTAGATACTAGATACACTACTGATGTGGTGAGTCCTCAGATAAGCCGACAGGAAGACTTGGCCATGCTGAGCCCAGGCCAAAATTTTTTTTGGGTGGAGACAGTCTGAAATCCTGGACGGAGTGGAGGCTCAGGCACTCAGGTATGGTCCCTGTAATACATCCCTGGAGGTAGTAATGGTGAGGAAATCAGGTGGAATGTATAAGGACGGTCAGAAATGGGGGAAGCAATGGCTGGGCCTATTTGTAGTCTGTGGATATGATGGTTGCGGTTGGGTTCAAGTACAAGGGCACAAATTTGGAGACATCTGATGGCAAGGGGCAACTGTAGATAAGGTACCTACAAAGGGTGACAAACTAAGATGGGGAAAATGGAGGGGTAGCGCAAGTGTAAGGTGCCACAGGTCCGTTTCAGGAAGTGTTGGATTGTGGTGCACCCGGTGTCTCCGTGGGCACAATAATAGAACCCGGAACCCCGGAGCTAGAGGGAAATATGGGGTGATCAGAGGCCAGAACAGGTCGGGGGTGGAAACGTATTTTTCTGTGCCAGCCATGGTAACTTTGTCAGCTGTAACAGTGGACCTAGAGGAGGCACAGGAGGAGGTGGTGGTTGTTAGTGGGGACAACAAGCCTAGTTTGGCGGAGAGTAGGTGAAAGCAGTTAGCGGGAAGATGGCTAAAGGGGCAAGGCAGAACCCTGATGGATGGAGGAAACAGAAAAGTAGGAAAAGCTCGTCGAGCAGACTATTGGCCAGGAAGAAAAAGTATAATCAGAAGCGCACGCAGAAAGGCGTATATATAGGAGCATGTGTGATGGATGAGCAAGGCATGGAAAATGGTTTAAGGAATAATGCCTCATCATTAGGGCCTGGTAAAATGCGACTGGATCGAGAGCAGGAGAGCTATAATCTGGCAGTGCTTTGGAGGAAGCAGGCCTGGATGGGCTACTGTGACCTCTGACATAGTGCTTTAGTGGGTGTGCTTGTATGACATAAAAGTTGTGTGTTCAGGCGAGCGTATGTGACATTGCATGTCAGTAGGTCAATTGCACCTGGCAGAGGGCATTAACTTCAGTGGGAGTCAGTTTATTTTTTTGTTGTATTGTCCTGCTAAGATCGGAGTGGGAGTGTGGTAGGCATGTCTTGTAGCATTGGTGTTTTGGGTTGTAACTTGAGTGTCATGTTGTAAGCAACACGTGGTAATGTTAGGTGTGTGAAAGTGCGTTTGTGCACATGTGTGTGGGGGGTGTAGATGTGTTCGTGTGGGTTCATTGCGTTTTGAAGTTGGTGATGGTAGTTTGTGAAGTTTGGGGTATTGTTTGTTTTTTTTTATCGTTGCGTTTGCCTCAGTGCGGTGGTTGTGATCGTGTGGCATCCTGGTTTAGTTGTTATTACACATGTGGCGAGTGAATGCGTGTTACGGTGTGTGTTGGTTGGTGGTTGTGTGCGTTTTCTTGTTTTTTGGTGTAGTGAGCAATGGGTCTTGGGTTTTAGCTATTTATTTTTCGTAATTTACGTTTGCTTGTTTCCTTTTATATGCATGTATTTCAACTGTTAGGTTATGAATTTCTTTGTAGCTTAAGTTTTATTTTGTTTTGTGTGGCCGTTGTTGGGAGAAAGCAGCAGCGTTCAGGCATTGTTGGGCTGTTATTGTCTTCTCGGAGAAGATGATAGCGGCCTATTATGCTATTGTTAAGAATGAGATGTTTTTGTATTTTTGTTTTTCCGGAGTTTATTTTTTTTAAAAAGTTCCGACGAGGAAAGACAAGTGCTGAAGGCTAGTGGTTTGTTTTTGTCTTCCTTGTTCGAGTAACAGCAGCCATGTTGGCCCGTGAACCGTCGGTAATCATTTACAGTGTCTAAGATTGCCTACACTTTCTGATTCCGAGGGGACAATTGCAGTTTTTAAGCAGAAAAGTGTGTCTATTTTGTTGGAAGGAGCATGTTGTCTATGTTGAATCGAGAAGAGGATGGAGCTGCACTAGCATCGAAGCACGGCAGCATCAATCCAGGTAAAGTCTGGGCAAGGAAGCCCGTTCTCAGCCCCTGCGTTTTGACAAACGACCTTGTAAGTACCATATTTCTTGCTATTTTCTTCATGTTCGGAGAACTTCCTGATTTCTACAGTGGCCATCCCCGAGACCCTTAAACAGTTAATTCGAGTGAACGACGACAACTCAAAACACTTTTGTGTGTATTAGTGAAGAAGGAATGTCACTAAGTGCTTCATAGCGTCGTTTTTGCATATAGTACAGGAACAGTTTGTGTTTTTATCCTTGTAGTTTTATACCGCATTAAGGGGTCTTGGTTAATATTTAAGCCAGCAAGTAATGCTTGCCCCTGTGTTATATGTGCAGTATGCTGTTTGGCCTGGTGAGAGGAAGTAGATACTGTTGCTAGCGTGGTCACTTGTCTGTTCCCCAGAGCGTGTGTCTTGTAACCCATTAGACAGTAATGTAGTGGCAAACGTCTGCTTATTCTCCGGCATAAGCTTCCAGGGCTGAGCACTCCTCACCTGAACTGGGCTCACAGTGATTTCAATGACCCTCCCCTGTTGATGAGTAAAAGGGTCATTGAAAGGGTCATGATGCACCAACATTGGGAATATTTGAAAGCCCGTGTTTTGGAGGAGCAACCCAGCTGGCAGTTAGCTGCCCAGTCATATTGGCCTGGTTAGCCAGGCAGACTGGAAGTCCATGCAACAGTAGGGAGAGGCACTGTCCCTTTTTGGGATTCATGGTCAAGCCACAGGTGCCGCATACCTCAAGTCACTGATGGGTGTGATCTACTCATGGCAGACTGATGTAGTAGTTCTAAGTTTTCTTAGGTACAAGTCTCAGGGGCCCATTTAGGCATACCAATTGGTATACGAAGCTCTTATAGTTTATTGAATTTTGTAGTTATACATATGGCATGTCAATTTGGTTGCTACAGCAAGTAAATGTTTCTTGTGTTTTTGTGTGTGGAATATTAAAAGTGAATTATTTGAATTGCGTTCTTTCCAAATAGTAGTAAGTTTGTTTACTGGTTTGGTGCAAGTGCTTTGTGACGAGTCCCGAACCGTTGATAAGCTAGTTCTTAACGCTTAGAATCATCAGTAACGGGAGGGGGGGTGTCACAATCTCTCCTTTTTCTCATTATAATCAAGATGATTCTTCTTCCTTAACAGCTTTTCTACAATCTCTTCTCCCTCCAACTATAGCTACGAATTTTTATAATTTTCTAATTTAACCTATCCATACCATCTTACTGAAAGAAATATCTGATGTTATTTCTCACCCTAAACCCTCCACTATGCCTGACCCTCTTGGTTTAACATTATTATTCCCTTAAATTCCTCCGTTGCTTTACCTCTTACCTTCGTTTAAAATTTTCTCTTACTTCTGGCTCCTATCCCTTCATTCTTAAACTCGCAAGAATTGCCCCCATTTTTTAGTAACCCCAAGTTATACACTAACTATCGTCCCATTGCTGCTCTCCCTAACTTGGCAAAGGTATTTGAGGGACTTTTTATACCATCGATTATTGCAATATTTCACTCTTTCTCTCTTATACAGTGAAACCTCTTACACGTAATAGTGGTCGTCTGGAGAGGTAGTCTTCTTAAAGAATTGTGGGAGGGGGAGGGCTTAATATAAATTAACCCTAATTTTAAAAAGTTCCATTGTTTTAATTGCTTACCATTATAAGGATATAATCTTATGACATACACTGAGTTATCAAAACTCGTGGGATAGTTACTTAATATCTGGTCGGGCCACCTCTGGCCCTGTGGAGTGCAGCAATACGGCCTGGTAGTGAGTCTTCAAGTCCCTGGTACACTTCTGGAGGCAGTTGACACCAGATAGTCTGCAGAGCCGAAGGTAGTTGCTGCCTGTTCGTGGGAGGATGATCCAGTGCCCGGAGCCTGACTTCAACAGCATCCCAGATATGCTCGATGGGATTCATGTCAGGGCTCCGGGCTGGCCAGCTCAGTCGTTGGACCTCTCCTGCATGCTCCTCGAACCATTCGCGGATGACATTGGAGCGATGTGGTGGAGCATTGTCATCTTGAAAGACTGCTACTTCGTCAGGGTGTTGAAATGTCAAAAACGCTGATAGTCTCCGATGAGTTGACGATACCGTGGACCATTCAAAGTTTGGTCCAGGATAACCAGAGGGCCCATTCCAAACCAGGAAAATGCACCCCAGACCATCACTGATGCTCCACCACCCTGCACAACCACCTGTTGGCATGCGGGATCCATCGTTTTGTGAGATCTGCGCCACACACGGTGCCTCCTATCAGCGTGGTACAGTTGATATCGTGACTCATCTGACCACTGTTATGCCACTGTTGCAGAGTCCAGCCAAGATGGTTGGTGGCAAATGCACGCCGGAGTGTCCGATGATGCTGGGTAAGCATTGGCACCCGTGTATGGCGACGGCTGCCAAACCCGAGGGCATGCAGATTCCGACGGATTGTCCACCGAGAGACGTTTCTAGTGCGGCCAGTATTGAACTGGTCTGTGATTTGCTGTGCTGTTGCGCTCCATTCTCTCTGAATCATTCATCCCAGGTGTCGCCAGTCACGATCATTCAGGGCAGCTGGACGCTCGGTATGGTGCCTGTTGTGGACTGTGATGCCTTCATCCAGCCATTCCTGATACACCTGGAGACAGTTGAGCGGGGAAAGCCAAATTCCTGCACCACTGCTGAAATGGAACATCCCATGCGTCGGGCACCTTCTGTCATACCCTGTTCAAAAGACGTCAACTCGCGACGACCTGCCATTTCTGATTAATCACTTATCCAAGCTCTTCCCACAACGTCTAATGGTCCATTCCCAGAATCCGTTACCCCTGTGAATTCGTGAGCCATGCCCATCAATCAATGTGCTTGCCATCCCATGAGTTTTGCTAACTCAGTGTATAAAGTTTACTTTCATGTTTCATTTATTATTTTAGTGATTTGCATCTGGACTAAAGTTTTATTAAAGAATTTGAATGAAATTTGCAAAACTTTGTGCAGTAATGTGGCTATTCAGAATAAACAATACGTGAAAACAACAGATTAATGGGTCATTCCATGTCAGTTCAGGCAGGCATTGGCACTGACTTCTCGGATTTTAATGAAATTTGGTATATATAATTGCCCTAGGGAGTTAGTAATGAATGCCAAATATTATTAATTTATTTTGAATAAAGTTTTATAGAAGTTACAGACATTTAAAATTTTCGAAATTTGAGTGGGAGCCAACTGTAACTTCGGTTGTATTTTACTTAGAAAGGTGACGTATGAAAGCTCTTTAACTCTAGACTCTATGTGAATTTTTTAAAATTATATTACGCATGTGCAAATATATGAAATTAATAAAAATATTTTATTTATGCAAATTTCTCAAAAGGTGGGTATTTTTTTTCGTTAAAAAATTATTAATATCTTACACATACTTTCATAAAAACAATATAAAAAATTCAAAACTGTGTTTTGCTCTATTTTGAAGATATTAATTTTTAAAGCTTGTGCTCCAAGCAGCGAGAGTCAGGTAGGGACTTGACTACTCGTACAGAGAAGAGAAAGCGTGTATCCTTGGGACCATTCATTTATTTACGATTTATTATTTATATAAATAGTATTATTAATTATAATTACACGAAACAATAAAATCAATAATAGCATTACAATAATAATTATATCAATAGAGAAAATGTTTCTTAGAACTTCAGTTTTTTTTTTCAGAAGTCAGAAAAGTATTGAGCACCTGTTAAAAAGGAAGATAATTTAGTAAGAACTATAAATTTGCATTATGATGTCGTATTGTTAGTAATAAAGAAAGTATATTTACTTTACACTTCCTCAGAGTCAGTCACTTCTGAGTTAGTTTTCACACTGTATGGTGAAATGAGAGAGTTCACTTTATCGCTCTCAATAGGTAGGGACGTCATAGAGATAGTGTACTTTATACCCTCATGCACGATCGGTTATCTCCCATTTTTCACTCAAGCCTGCTCGCAACTGCTCATTGCAACCTATTGATGAAGTGTCAGGATTTCAGAAACTTAGAGTATGTAAAAAAAATCCTTAATTATCCCGACCTATTGAGCGAGATAAAGTGTACTCTTCCATTTCAACTTAAAGTGTGAGAACTCTACCCTGAAGGACGAGGAGAATTGGAGAGGGAGCTGAAGTTGATACAGGCTTCATTTTACAGGGTGATTCAAAAGTTTCTGTGCATTAGTGCATGAAAACGTGTAAAGCACACACATCAATCATTTTCTGAATCTTTGCTGATCGAATCATCTCGACTGGTATCTGGTCTGCACGCTCGCTGGACCACATACTTCTCTATTTGTTCCTTTGCGATGCCTTGAAAGGTAAAGTGAATGCAAACAAACCGCACATTTTGCCTCAGCTGAAGGAGGAAATCACAACTGAAGTTCAGCAAATCTCGCCAGCCACACTGAGCAGAGTGTTTCACAATGTGCAACTGCTCTTTTATCTCGTCATCAGGGATTGAGTGTCTCTTAAGGTGCTTTTTCTTTGGGAAGTGGTGAAGTCGCAAGGTGCAATATCTTTCATCTTTGAACTGCAGTTTTTCATTGTTGAACTGTAGGCACTGCAACACCTCTTGTGGGTGGTGATTGTTTGCGAGCCAGCGTTATCGTGCTGCAGAAGATGGTCCAAACCTGTCATTCAATCCTGGTGTCAACAACAATCCTGGACTTCCTCTCCGACGGGTTCACCTGAGTGGTCACATGTAGATGCAGTACTTACATAAAGGACAAATGTAAGTATCAGATACATAAGAATTTTGAAAATCGGTTAACAAATAAAAAAAGTTACAGCCATGGAGGGATTACTTTTCGATCAACCCTCCTATCTTCTCTACAATTATTGAGTTTTCTTTTAAAAACTTAATGACTTCACATTGAAAGGAATAAAAAACAGCTGTAGAATGCTTAAGATAATCGGATATTACCACAAAATTTATATATCTTAGGATGCCTTGTCCATCTGAAGAACTGTAACATATAAACGGATGTATTGTGGCTTGGAACTCGAGCTTTGAAAATTAATATCTTCAAAACGGGGCAAAACACAGTTTTGAATTTTATGTATTGTTTTTATGAATGTATGTGTAAAATAGTAATAATTTTTTTAACGAAAAAAAAATACCCACCTTTTGAGAAATTAGCGTACACAAAATATTGTTCTTAATTTCAAATATTTGCGCATGCTTAATCTAATTTTAAAAAATTCGTATAGAATCTACATTTAAAGAGCTTTTATGTCACCAATCACATCTTTCTAAGTAAAATACAACCAAAGTTACAGTAGTTCATAGATAAGGCTCCCACTCAAATTTTGAAAGTTTTAAATGTTCGTAACTTCCATAAAAAGGAAAAAAATTAATGATATTTGGCATTCATTACCAACTCTCTAGGGCAACTGTATATACCAAATTTCATTAAAATCTGAGAGGTCAGTGCAAAACTATAAAATTTCTGCTTGAATTGACGTGGAATGACCCTAATACTTAAGACATGTCTAATTACATAGCAATAAAAGTGATCCCAATTATTGGTTCAAAAATTTACTCTATTCTTTATTGAAAAACCACAACATTGAAATTCATTTTTTTCTACTCGACTTTTTACGTATTATAACCTATTGATATTCTTTTTCCACCTCTTCTAACAATTGCACCAAAGCAGAAGATATCCGTATATAGCGAGTAATGGAATGTGGAGGGGGTGTCCCAGCCAATTTACTCCTGGCCACACACAGAGGTATGAAGTGGATATAGCGAGAGTCTGGTCTGTGGATCGGTATATAGCGAGGAATGTGGAGAGGGTGTCCCCTCAAATTTGCACCTGGCCACACCCACAGGTGTAATTTTTAATGAGAAACCCCACCCCCCTTATTAAAATTTGAATTAAAGTTGTTTATTAATATTTTTTATGATATTTTTTCTGTCTACATTATGATTTATGAATGATATCGATAATTTTGGGTGTGGCCACCCAGTCTGCACCCCCCTGGACCACCCCGTCTTGCCAAAAGGTGTTGTGTGCCTTCTGCAGTGAAGCACCACAGCAGCTACTCCATTTTGTGCCATGCAGTGAAGCCGTGGCATTGCTTCCCCTTTTTGCCATGGCTGTCACAGCAGTGAAGCACACCGAGAGCATTTGGGGGACGATTGAGGAGAGCTCTGGCGATAAAAAAATACATGTGTTTTATTTTCTGAGTCTAACTTTTGATTACTTCGACGGCACTAAGCTTGGTCTCAGAAATTTGTATTTTTCCTTCTGCGATCAGGTGCCATCCTCTTCGGGGAGGTGCATTGTCAGTTCGGGTTAGACCGGCTTAAAGATATGTCATAATACGTGACTCTTGCTTCTCTCACTCTGAGGTATACCAACTTTGTGCCCACTTTGTCTTGGTACCTGGTGATTCTACTCGCGTTTTTCTAATTGTCAACGCAATTATGCGCACCCGAATTTTTATTATACTCTTTAACAACACGTATTTTTTGTTCTTTTTTCTTTTCTTTTTCCTGTAAGTTTGCTTTACAAAAGCAATTGACTTTGTTACTCTTTGTTTACAGAGTGCCCCCCTGGTGATTGACTGGGTAACATTTCAATTACTGCGGGTGTACCAGCATTTTTCCTTAGGCCGCGTACAGTTAGGACGAGGCGAGTCCTGCGACGAAATTTCTATAGGACTCGAACAATGGATAACGGAGTTAATCCTTCTTTAAATTCTTAGAATTCGATCACCCTTTTACCATTACTTCCTTGTTTAGACGAAGGGGTGAAGAAGGTAATATTTCCAAAAATTCCAAAAAATTATAAAAACAATTTTCAATACATATTCTCCCGATATCAATTTTATTTCAAGATCGGGTTTCACAGTTTTTAAAATGACCACAAATTTATTAAGTTAACATTTACTTATTTATTTTCTCTGAGATTGTAAAATGACATGATTGATAAACAAGGAAGTAATGGTAAAAGGGTGATCGAATTCTAAAGAAGGATTAACTCCGTTATCCATTGTTCGAGTCCTATAGAAATTTCGTCGCAGGACTCGCCTCGTCCTAACTGAACGCGGCCTTAACATAGAACGCCACCCCAGTGATTGACTGGGTAATATTTCAATTACTGAAGGTGTGCCATCGTTTTCTCTTAATATTCCCTATTAATTTAATTCTTCTTCTTTGCCTTTTAAGATAAAACAAAAAATTCATCATCATCATAATAATTATAGTAATAATAATAATAATAATAATACAGTAAAAAGCGTTACCTGTGGTTTTCACTGCACTTTTAGTGTGTACCATGTACTAGCTGTGGTCCAGTGGTTAGCACCTCATCCTAACATGCAGGGACTTGACTGGCGGTTTGAGTTCAAATCACTGTGACTCAGGAGCTCGTAAATTTTTCGGCCAACCGCTGTTTTTAAACTGTTGTACACGGCGTGTTAAGATCATTCCGAGTTTTTCTTTTTTTTTTCTGGTCGTTTTTTTCAACTTTTTTCGCTGTCTTTATACGGCTGTTGCGACTATTGTTTTCAGCCTGACCTGTGATGTACAGGAATTTTTCTGTCATTTGGCTGCAATACTGTTTATGATCTGCGTTTTTCTCTGGACTTGCAGAAAATTCCCGTCACCGTTTGCGTCTCTATGGCGCTTTCCAGCTTAAAGCTTTGTGTTGGGCGCAGTATTTTTTCACCGCATGATGAAGCGAATGCAGGTATTTTCACGGATTGTTTTGGCAATGTTAGTTTTGTTCCACAAAATTTTTCCTCTTGTGCAACATTTTAAACTCAAAATTTTTGGGTTATCAATGAAAATCGATGATTACAGATAAAAGTTACTTGGTAATTTCACATCACAAGTTTTTTATTTTACAAAATCAATTACATTGTATGCATACATAAGTGTGTCGTTCTTACAATAACTTAGTTTCACAAGTTCATCATTACCACAGTTTGTGTAAAGTATTAGTATAAATAATAATAATAATAGGTGTGAGTGTTTGCCAGTTTGCATGGTTCAATTGTTACGTTTTCCATTCTAAATGTAAAAAAAAAAATTAAAGTTGTATATAAAGTTGTATATATATTTAGCTACTTTTTTCATTTTTCCAATACAACACTGATTTACAAGTACCTGAAATTCACGATTCTCAAGCTGAGTTTTCCCGACGTGTTTTCAGTACGGTGGTAAATACAATACTGACTGACCCCGACTGTTATCACTCATTCTAATCTAGCACGGGGACATTACGACCTCGGAATTTTAGTTTTAGTTCGAATCCAAGTTGTAACAATTTTTTTTCTTTACCCAAATAATTATTCAATATATTATATTTACAAATTTATTTATGACAACCAACTTTTTTTTCTAGCTTTAACAAAACGGTCATAAGTCCAGAAATCAATAATTGAATATTTATCAAACGTATTTCTGCCTTTTTTTACTTCTTTTTCCCACTGGGATAAATATTCCATGTTTTTCAAACGTCTACATCCTTTCTTTTTCAAAGTTTGCAAGGTCCATGTAGGATGTGCTTTGGCAATATAAATAACTTTTATTTTATAGTTCAAAGGAACATACTCTATTTCTCTGCTCCTCTGGTTCATAATCGTCCGATGAAAGATCTTCAATTTCTTAATAAGATACTGGTTCACAATTTTCATTCACATGAATCAATGCCTCTTCATTTACAAATATTTTTTCATCCAGCATTTCTAATGTAAGTTCATAGAGTTGCTGTCCCATCATCATAGCTTCGTGAGAAATTATAGTTGATGATTCTGATGCAATTATATTATTTTCATGGAGCAATATTTCAAAATATGCTACTGCATCCTTCAATTGCAATTTCGAAACTTCGCTGTTCATATATTCGTCAATTTTCTCCTCAATCCCCGAAGCACCAGCAAATTCTCCGCTCTCCATTTTCACAGAAAAGCGTTTTTTATTAACTGTTTTATGATTAAAAAACTATTATTGTTTCACAATTAAAAACAGCTTTTTTTGTAGCAGCTTGGCAAACCTCCGCTCATACTTGACGAGAGCCAGCGGCGTGAGAAAGATCTAGAACATTCCAAACCTCTTCTCACGTGCCTCTCTGCGCTCTGCCTACCTTGTGCACTATATGATAAATATGTCAGGTAGCCTCGAAATAATTTTTTTTAATAAAATAAAAAATAAAAGAAAATATTATTGCTTTTAAAATGTTGATTCTATACAAAGTATTTTTCAGAAAATACTTTATTACTCTGTAGACACTTGTAACAATAAAAATAAGTATAATAATTTTGAGAAAAGGAAAATTTGTGAAAAAAAGTTGGTTGTCACAAATAAATTTGTAAATATATTGAATAATTATTTGGGTAAAAAAAAAAAATTTGTTACAACTGGGATTCAAACCCGCCACCTCACACAAATAATTTGATTCGTGAGTAGCAACCACACTGCTGTCTGAGTTATCGGATCACTTACAATCAAAGAGGAAAACTTTCCCTTGTATATGGTGCTCGAAACTTTAAGCTGTCTTTTTTTCAAAATTGGCTGATCAGTGCGCCTTAATATTTAAGTATATTAACATCCTAAAGGTACACTACAATTATATGAAGTCTCATATTAAACTAAAATTCCGAGGTCGTAATGTCCCCTTGTAGGTCTTCAATTGTCATCGGTTTGTGTGTGCGTGTGCGCAAGCGTACAATGGTTGTTTGAGGGGTTTTCTTTTTACAGCTGCTTTATACACGCGTTTGCTGTTTTAAGAGGTTTGATTGACTCACAAGGGTTTATTATTCATTTCTGCATCTTGTTTTTAACAACGTAACATCTCTCTATTTTGCACTACTGAGACAGTATGGAGGTCAAGCAAATCTTAATTTCACAATTTGTTTCTCTGCCCTTATTGCAGCGGCCTCTGGTAGCGGCAAAACTTGTTTACTGTCAAATTTACTAAGATTTCAAAACGCATTATTCGAAACAATTCCTTCTCATATTTATTATTGTTATGGTGTTGTAATCCCACGTGAAATTCAGGAGCTACAGCTCTCAAAAATTACTTTCCACGAGGGTGTGCCAGATACAAAAATGATTCATGAAATTAAACAACACGCCCTACTGGTTTTGGATGATTTCATGCACGAATCCAGTTGTTCCATATTAATCGAGCAAATATATACCTGTTATAATCATCATTTTATTTTCTCGGTAATCTTAGTCACACAAACTTTGTTTGCTCAAGCCAAGAACATGAGGACAGTTAGCTTAAATTTAAAATACATTTTTCTTATGAAATCTCTACAGAATCTGGGCCCGATCAGGACATGGCGTCGCAAACAGGATACGGTGATTTACTGACAAAGGCATTCCAAGATGCAACAAAGGAGCCCCAGAGTTATTTACTGGTCGACTTAACACAAAGTTGTCCAGACGTTCTACGTATAAGGAGTAAAATTTTACCCACTGAACGGCCGACTTTGGTTTATACCGATAAAGTCTGTTGTGATTTTCAAGTCACTTCATTTGCGACCTGCACTTCGTAATGATCACAAGGTCATAGAACCACTCGTGAGTAAACACCGTTATTTTTTACACACACTGCAAAAAGCTTCACGTAATAAATGAAAGCTTTTATTGAAGCAAGCAACTTTAAACGAAGTGAAGTCTCTCTGTGAAAATTGTTACAATTTACTGCGTCATCAAGACGCGTGGTGTCCATCATTCAGGAGACATTTACTTGTGATAAAAGGTTTGGCACATAAAAGAATTTCCCTCGGCAGTAAGAAGGCATTTCTCAATCAGCAAGGTTCGGGTATCTTGTTACCGCTGCTGTTAGGAACTGTTGCAGGATCGATTCTGAATGAATTGATTGGTTAAGAAAAAAAATGCAAATGTACGTGTTACTAACAGAGCACGAATATAGTCGGCTCTCGAATATTCGAGATCCATGGACGTAATAACACTCAATATATACCCCACCCTTACTCACCATTAAAGGATTG
Organism: Rhysida immarginata; assembly: GCA_023313115.1. Lineage (NCBI taxonomy): Eukaryota > Metazoa > Arthropoda > Chilopoda > Scolopendromorpha > Scolopendridae > Rhysida > Rhysida immarginata. The sequence continues at coordinate 1,111,243 of JAHWFO010024188.1, forward strand.
TGCGAAAAAGTTCGATCAAAGAATGAGTGACATCTTAAACTCACCAATGCTTAAAATTCACAAGTAGATGGAACCTTATCTTAATGTGTTACAAAAATACCTGAACATCAAGACGTGCAACACCGGTCAGATTAAGGAGCCATGTATTGACGTTACAAATCTGAGAGATGAAAATATAACATCAATCCAGATGCATGATCCACCTTTTCAACCATTGCTGAGCACCACTAAGAAAATGCCATCCATGCCAAACTTTTTGAGACACACACTGCAGATGAAGCACCTGAGGTAACGTCTGAAGTCTCTGTTGAAGAGTTCCCTGCTGATGACAATGATGATCATGACCATGATTGCGAAGAATCCGATGCAGTGGACCTTACACAAAGCAATATCCCCGATAGACGCAAACCTCATCGGGATAGGTTTTTGCGACATCTTCAGGAATGCCTCGACCTTATTAGCTGAACAACCCGTGGTCTTCTCTCGATCAACGGCCACTCGCTTCATGGGTCTCGAATTAATCCCCTAATTGATGATGTGTTGAGCATTAATCTTCAAAAGTCCCACTTGTTGGCCAACGTGAACTTGCCAAAGTGTTAAAAGTATTAAAAATTCCTGATAAGTTGATTACGAATCCGTTTTATAGAACAGGCATGTCAGGTCATCTTGCGAGTACACCCTGGATAACCCCAACCACATCAGCGATGCAAACAAGGAGTAAGAAACCTCTTATGTCACTTGACGCGAGGGACTGGGCAGTATTAAAATAATAATTATAAAAAATGCTTGTAAATCCGAATGTAATAATAATAATTACGAAATTGTAATAAATGCTGAGAATTATTCTTTAATCACCCTGTGTTTTTTTATCCACTTTATTTCCAAAAATTAAAATCAATTCCAAAAAAAAAATAATTAAATAAAAGAGTAATTACACCCGCACAAAAATTGTAACATTTCATTTCAAATTTATTAATTAAACTAGCAAAGGTAACTGGCATTGCCCGGGATAATTACACTAGTAGGTAAACAGAACAATCTCAAAAAATTAAATTAAATTTTCAGTATGTTAAAAATAAACACATGAAAATGCTTAGGATTAATACGGTAAAAATTCTTAACGAAAATTCGAAAAAAAATTTTTTAAAGGCTCACAATGGATGGACCTCTCCAATAAATTCTTACTCACGTAATCTTACTTCAGATGTACACTTGAAGTTGTTGCAATTTCCACTCTTCTCTCGATGTGTTGAAGCAAAACTTGGCCATTCATCACTTTTTGTAGTCTAGCAGTCGCCAATTATTCTATTTACTTGCTTCCCATTTGCTCAATAAAGCACAGAGCTAAGGAGTGCTTCCTCTGTTGTCTTTTCACTCTTTCTCAATAGTCTGCTAACTCTTCATTATCTCCAGTTACTGATCATTTTTAAAGATTTTCAAGAAATTGTTAAGTACTAAGAAATCTCTTTCTAAGAAAAGCCTGAATAACAGGATTTCTATGCATTGTTACAAATTCAACCTTATCTATATTGAACAAACTATGCCTTTCATTGTTGGTCATGAGATATATATTGTGAATTCCTCAATAGTGTTAGTGCATTGCTTGTTGATACCATTGTTGATACCTACTGTTGCACTAATTTTCTTTGCATTGTTGGTCATGAGATATTTCTCATTAATATGCCCTGCTATAACCATGAATATCGATTTTTTTGTCAATAATTATTATTTTTCCGAAATTTGAGGTAGACAGTGACCTTCCTCATGCTTTGAAGGTCAAGTATGCAAAATTTCATGAAGATCGGAATAAAACTGTAGATTTGTATAAAAAACAAACAAACAAACATCCTTCTTTATATACAGGGTGTTTCATAATTGGTGTTCCGTCTCTAGGTCCAAATAACGACTCAAGGGGAACAGATTGGGGGAAAGTGAATATTGATTATTTGGTTTTAATGTCCCCTAATTCAGAATAAAAACATTTCGTGTCCCTTGGGGTGAAGGGGTAAATTTTGAAAATTTTAATTTTGTAGGGGTAGGGGTTAGACCCCATGTGTTATTTAGAAAGTTGTAGAGCATCATGTTAAATGTGAGTTTAGCAAAAAACCCGGTGAAAAAATCTCATCCCCTGCCCTTTATCGAGTGGGTAAAGTGAAAGGTTTCCAATGAGTTTTTCTGTTTTTGCCTACATTAGCTAGCCATACCTTTCCTAATCATGCCACTCGATAAAGGGCAGGGGATGAGATTTTTTCAGCGGGTTTTTTGCTAAACCCACATTTTACAACTTTCTAAATAACACATGGGGTCTAACCCCCACCCCTACAAAGTTAAAATTTTCAAAATTTACCCCTTCACCCCCAGGGGCACGAAATGTTTTTATTCTGAATTAGGGGACATTAAAACCTAATAATCAATATTCATCTTCCCCCAATCAATATTCATCTTGAGTGATTATTTGGACCTAAAGACGGGACACCAATTATGAAACACCCTGTATATAGATACGATTGATTATATATATTTTTTTAAATTTGTGAAAATATATTAAAAGGTGTACATATTTTATTCCATTTACAAGAACATTCAGCGTTGAATTTACTGGTTAGTTCGTCGGCGAGATATTCGCACCTCACGAGCTGGTCGGTCCATTCCAAGTCATCTGTGTATGTCTTCTTCACGATTGTATCCATTGAAATCCCACAAGCTGATAATTTCGGTTTTCCGATAATAATAATAATTTCGGTTGATAATAAATTTAGGTTTTCTGAATAGACATATACAATCTTTTCAAGATATTACATCAATTAAATTTCTATATTCTGCATTAGTTCGTCCAATTCTGGAATATGCCTCTATAATCTGGTCTCCCCATTATGTTAAATATATTGATGCAGTTGAAAGAGTTCAGAGAAGATTTCTTTGCATGATTAATAGAAAACTGGGTAATATTTCCTTCAATACAGATTATGTCCATCTTCATAAACTTTTAAACATTGAAACTCTGGCCGATAGAAGAATACGTTCAGACCTATTCTTTCTTTTTGACTTACTGAATTCCACTGTTGACTGTCCTAATTTACTAGAAATGATTCCTATCCGTATCCCTAACTACATTACTAGGAGTACAGTGCCCTTTCTCGTTGAGAAATCAGTGTCCGTCAATAATTATGTCTATAACTCACCAATTAGACGCCTCCTCAGGAGTGCTAATTCCTATTTGGCTAATTTTGACATTTTTCATGACAACAGACAATAACTCAAACAAATTAATCTCTTCACTTATCCTGCTGATAATTTATTATATTTATTTATGATTATGTTAATTATATTAAAGATATTAATTAGCTAATTATTGATTTTATGTTAATTATATTAATTATTGATTGTTTTAATTTATTTTGTTAGTGATTTTATTGCTTTATTTATATAATTTTACTATATTATTTATATCTTTTCATCTTTCTTTATTTTTGTTTTATATTTATGATTATATTTAATATTTCTTTTGTAAATGGGTATTCCCGTAAATAAATAAATAAATAAATAAATAAATAAATAAATTTCAGGTAATGTAGACAGTGATGACTGCAGGTTGATGCAAGGGGACTTTGAACCATTTGATTGTTGAACGTCCATTTGTCGGCGTTTCTAAGCATGAAGGTATGGAATTGTGCAGGTGAATTACCGGAAGTGTCGAAGACAAATGCATGTTTACGTGTGGGTACAAAAAAACCCACCCAGTGAGTTTCACATTTACTCGAATCGTCCGTGTATAAAATCAGTAAAGAAGGATACACGGGAATGAGTTGCAGCATCACATCTGCCGGGAAGACACCTCTCGTCACCGGCACCATGTACACATCGCCTTCGAGGGCATTCCACAACTGTACGGTGTTCATCGAATTTTGCACTTAATTTGTAAAATCAAAACTAACCACTCTGTTTGTATTGATTTTCAAAAGGTTTTGAAACTGACAATACGCAATAAGATTAACTGACATCTTCAGTGATTGGGCGAATCAACCTCTATGGTAAGCTTTCTGTTTTTAATTAGGTTATAGTGATCCATAAATATATTTCTGTCTGTCGTAAGGTCGTATGAAATAATCATATACCCCGCTGCGAAGTCGGTTTGTGAAATACCAGTGTCACGATCCTGCTGCCACAACCTGAGAGCTTTGAATGTATGGACGAATTCTCGGAGGTATGATCCAGATGTGATGTCAGGAGAAAAGGGTTGTTGAGGTATGGCTTGTGTATCAAGCGACAGATAGATATAAGAAAAGTTAAAGTGCTGAAAGTTTTATGGATTCGATTTAAATGAACCGTTTTGTGCTTCGCTGTCGACAAACACGAAAATGACTTGGAGGGAATCTGACCTGTGACGAGTTTCTGCACCATGTGGTTTCTCATACCCATCGGAATGTTCACATTTCTTATTTCCACACAACTGAGTGGATAAAATGCGTTAATGCTATGTAGAGTCTTTGCATGTGCGATTAAAGTTGCAGCATTCAATTTCACTCGTTAAACGTTCGAAGTTGCACGTTCGATCACGACTCGATACTTTGGGTTTTCGGTGTTTGACATGAGTACGAAAAGTGTTTTACTGTGGTGCAATCTTAAACGAAGATCCACTGAATTCAGTAAATAACGATTTTGACGAAAAATGTCGACATGAAGCGCGCCAAAGAGTTGTAAAGTGATCCCGACAGCCAATTTTTTTCGTTGTTTAAAACCATTGTTCTTGTCGTGTCTTTAGCAAATCCAGCCATTTTAAACTATGTTGCCTTGGCTTCAGTTCCATAATTCAAAAGCGTTTCTAAATAAGCATGGTGGGAATATAAGTTTTTGCTATGACTCATTAACGTGTTGCCCAGATAACAGTTGATTTGTGAGAAAAATGAATGTAAGAAGAGATTTATGGGTCATATACCATCGGTGACTGGCATGAGTTCTTGACCATCTTTAATGATTTTCACCATCAAACTCAACGTCGTCTGGTTTAAATCCACATAATAGTCGGATAATCCAGGTATATTGAATTCGAGAGGTCCAGAGTCTGTTATCACAGTTGACGTTTGATAACCGACCACTTGTCTATGTTCCTGCTGCCCACAGGTTGGTGGAATAGTGAAGAGATCCAATTCACAATTAACACATTTAGTACTGTCTTTATGAATTATAAATGCCATTTTTTAAAAGTCTTTAGTCGAATACAGACTGCACGGGTCAAGTCTCTGCACGTCAGGATGAGATGCTAACTACTGGACCACAGCTGGTACACACTCAAAGCGCAGTGAAAACCACAGGTAACGCTTTTTACTGTACTATTATTATTATTATTATTATTATTATTATTATTATTATGAATTTTTTGTTTTATCTTAAAACGCAAAGTAAAGAATTAAATCAATAGGGCATATTAAGAAAAAAAACGATGGAACACCTTTAGTAATTGATATATTACCCAGTCAATCACCAGGGGGGCGCTCTGTAAACAAAGAGTAACAAAGTCAATTGTTTTTGTAAAGCAAACTTACAGGAAAAAGAAATGAAAAAAGTAAGAACAACAAAAAAAACGTGTTGTTAAACAGTATAATAAAAATTCGGGTGCGCATAATTGCGTTGACAATTAGAAAAACGGGAGTAGAATCACCAGCTACCAAGACAAAGTGGGCGTCCGAAAAGTACCACTACCTGAGAGTGAGAGAAGCAAGAGTCACGTATTATTGACGGATCTTTAAGCCGGTCTAACCCGAACTGACGATGCACCTCCCTGAAGAGGATGGCACCTGATCGGGGAAGGAAAAATGCAAATTTCCGAGACCAAGCTAAGGGCCATCGAAGTAATCAAAAATTAGACTCAGAAAGTAAAACACGTGTATTTTTTTATAACCAGAGCTCGCCTCAATTGTCCCCCAAATAGAGCACTATAATAAAAAGTATGGGCATTCTTTTCCCCGAACATATGCCGCCAGGTACGCAAGCTCATTGGCTGGTCAATCGCAAGTGACCCTTCGATCGCCATATTCTTGCCTTTCGTGTAGTCATTTTCTATGTGCTTCTGTATGATAATGCTTATTAAAAGCTTTTAACTTTAGGTTCTTCTGAAATGCCGTGCTTCTGTGCAGTTAACTGCAGTAACAAATCACGAATAATTCCCACTAAATCACTAGATTAAAAAAAAATAAATTATTAAGTAAACTGATCTTTAAAAACACTTTTTAAAAGACCCCCCCCCCCAACACACGCTACAAAATACACAGAAAAAATTGAATAAATTTTCAGGTAACTCGATAAAAATGGTATAAAAATTAAGGGTTCATTTGTAGGTTATGTCATCTTTGATACTTTTACTATAGCTTTTATCTCTGGAGGGTTTGTACCTGTGTTTTTACTTTGGGGATTTTTACTCCATTGCACTTTAAGACTGGGGGTTTTGCTGTATCCTCCATTGAACTACAACTCGTAAAATACTGAATATACTACATTATTGAATTTTCTTTTTATTTATGTTAAAAATCTAATCATGTTTCTGAAGAACAATTTGAACATGGTGAAGTATTGGGAACAAGTCTATGTCAAAAGATTCACTGAATTAAGATGTTTTAGCACTTGCCATGAACAAACGCCTTTGCAATTTGTGTATGCAGTTGTATTTAACAACTTTCTGGAAGAAGCAGAAAAATTTATAAGAAGCAATGAAGCCAGCTTTTTATTATCAAAACTGAATTTTTATGACCTTATGAAATTTAAGGGCATTCAAGTTTTAGCCGCTTGCTTTTCTACTTGTCAGGAAAAAAATATGACAGTAGGAGTATGGCAATGCGAGCAGTCATTAAGAATGTAGAGTAAATATAAAAAGTAACAAAAAATATTGTTTTTCTTTTTTTTTCCTCTCAGAAAATTTTTTTGTTAATTTTGCTAATGAGGATGTAAAATAAATAAGCTAACTTAAATCATTTTAATGACTTAAATTTCAGTGTAACATTTTTAAATATAAATAAAAATAAAAATAATATATATTATAAATATAAGAAAAGCATAATTTTGTATAACTTTTAATCAGTTTTAAGGCGAACCCTGCTGTTTCATCACTAATTAGTATGTTACCTAAATTAAATCACTTTAATGACAAATTTAAATTGTAACATTCGTAAATATACACTGATTGGAAGAAAGTAATTGGACACCTCGCACGATGTGTTTATTTGCTTTTATTGATAAAGCTAATATCCTGTCGGCACCGCTCAGGCTGCGATCACGGTGGCGACTTTGCAGGGCTTGCTTTCCACAAGAGTACGTACGACCCCCACAGGAATCTCTTGCCAAATGTCCCGTACAGCCATCCACCGTCCAGGTAGTGTTTTGGCGAGTGGGCTACTACCCCTCAACCGACGCTTGACTTCATCCCACAGATGTTCAACATTATTATTGGCATACCATTGAAGGGTATGAACTGCAACATGTGGCCTGGCATTATCGTCTTGGTACAGGCATTGCTCTAGACTGTAGGTTTGCCAAAGGGTTGGGAGAACGGAATTGTCCAGGACGATAGTCCATAGCCCTCATGGTGCCTTCCACCTTCACTACCAGGCCTACGCCATACCACGAAAAACAGCTCCGCACCATAACTCCTCCTCTGCCGAACTTCACTGTTGGAATGATACAATCAGGAAGGAGCCGTTCTTCAGGTAAACGCCACACTCAAACTCTGCCATCTGGTCTTATCTTTGCGTTCCCTGGCCCATTGCAGTCTGCTCGTTTTTTTCGCCGGTGTGACTAGCGGCTTGTGGGCTGCTGCTCTGCCGTGATAGCCTAGCATGTGGGCCTCCTTTCATAGGGTCTTGGTGGATACGTGACATCCAGATGCCTGCTGGAATTCCCCGGCGATGGTGGTCAACGTCGAATGTCGGTTCTTCCGTATTTCCCGCTGCAGCACTCGACGGTCCCTGTCGGTCCGTGCGGCTGGACGACCAGGCCTTGGTGCATTACTACAATGTCCATTGGTCCTGTACTTCTTCAGCACATACGCCACTGTTGATTTCGGGTGGGTTCCGGCTGCTGGCAATCTCTAGTATGGATGCGCCTTGGAGCGGCATTCCAACCAGGACACCTTTTTCAAACTCTATCAGCTCCGCCTGTCGCGGCATGATGCTTCAGTTACAGTCAATGGTGTTGTCTGATGACTATCTTTGCGTTCAATACAGTAGTGACACGTGTGGTAGCAGAAAGGTCCATTTTTTGCCGGGTGGATGGGTGTCCAATTACTTTCTTCCAATCAGTGTACATAAAATGATATGTAACATTTTATGATAAAAGTAGGGGGGAAAAGTTATGTTGTCCCCCCAAATGCTCTCGGTGTGCTTCACTGCTGTGACAGCCAAGGGCAAAAAGGGGAAGCAACGCCACGACTTCACTGCATGGCACAAAAAGGGGTTGCTGCTGTGGTGCTTCACTGCAGAACGCGCAGAACACCTTTTGGCAAGAGGGGGTGGTCCAGGGGGGTGCAGACAGGGTGGACACACCCAGAATTATGGAAATCATTCATAAATCATAATTAAGACCGAAAACCCCCCTGCATATCATAAAAAATATTAATAAACAACTTTAATTCAAATTTTAATATGGGGGGGGGGGGGGAGATTTTTCATTAAAAATTACACCTGTGGGTATAAATTGGCTGGGACACCCCCTCCACATTCCATTACTTGCTATATACCAATATCTTTTGTTCACCAAGTTGTGACTTGGTCTTGTAGCGATAAAAACAAAGTTTTCTTTTTGACATGGAGGCAAGAAATTGAAAAGTGAGCCCTACACGTCCATTCACAGAATAACTAATACATTCCGTGGTGCATTTTCAACTGCAATCACGTGTTGGGCTCTTCTTAACTGTAAGAAAAAGCAGGAGATTGAGTGAATGCCACTGATACATAAAGTAAAGAAACAGGTTGAACAATGCTCAATTTCCTACTCCCTCTTCACACAAAAAATGAGCATACTCTTTAAGTTACAGGAAGTGGCATTATTAATGCTTAAATCCCAAGATTGCCATGTCTACTGGTCGGTTTAAAGAGGGAATATTGATGATTGGTGCCTGAAATGGCTGGTCGTTGAACGAGTAAAGAGGTGGTCGGCTAAAGAGGAAAAAAATGCATTATGCCTATGAGACATTAATTCCGTGCCAAGGAAAAGTGGTCGAGTTAAGAGGGAGTCATGTTAAATAGGTGGTCGAGAATAGAGGTTTCACTGTAAATGATACGCAACATGGATTTGTTCCTAATCATAGTGTGGAAAAGGCATGGTACGGTCTGGTAGAATTTGTTTCCAGTGAAATGGTAGCTAATAAATTTGTTGCATCTATTTTTATTGATTACACCAAGGTGTTTGACACAATCCCTGTTTCTCTTCTTTTGCATAAATTATCCGTCTTTTATAATATTCATAGTCCTCCTTTATTATGGTTAGCTTCTCTTTTATCTAAAAAATGCTATTACTTGTCTTGCCTTGGGGTCTCTTCTGTAACATTGATTACTAACTAAGGTGGTCCATAAGGATCGATACTTTCCCCTCTTTCTAACTTGTCTATCAATGATTTACCTTATATTTTGTTTTCCTATTAAGACTATTTTTTACGTGGATGATGCCACTCTCCTAATTTCGCACTCAGACATTGTCTCTAAATAATTCTTTATTTGAATTAAAACCCTGGAATGACCTATATTTCTTAAAGATCAACAGAGATAAAATAAAGGTAATGTTATTTACCAGCAGAATAAACGCAGTATTCATTTCTTGTCAACTATATATTATGACGACCAATTAAAAGCAATTACTGATTCATTTAAATATCTTGACCTATAGTTATCATATGATTTAACTTGGGATCTACACGTTGATACTCTCTTAACCAAACTGAACGGGAAAGAAGGTATGATTTCCAGGCTACATTACCTTCTTCAAAAAATCTTATTGCTTCTATATTATTCTTGGATACATTCTATGTTGTGTTAAGGCATTATTTTCTGGGGACCCATACAGCACACGATGTCTTAAGGACGTTCTCATAAGGTCCTATTATCCCATTCTGGTCTTGGTTTTTAAGGGACATCTTATCCCAAACAGACCAATTATTATTATTATTATTATTATTATTATTATTATTATTATTATAATGTAACAACAACGGGGGAGATCCTACCAGACAAACCGGAGGGAAAAAACCCAATGTTGTCCCCCAAGAGGTAGAGGCCCAAAACGGGGTTAATGAGATTACAAAAAAATATAACAAATATAGAAATAAAACTAGTTAATACAAAACAAAAAAACTAAGAAATTACGACCCAAAAAAGGGGGGAAAAGAACAAAAAAAAAACGAACATACTAATAAAAAGACTAAAAAAGAGACAAGAACAAAGAACAATCACAAAAAAATATATCTATGTTGATAGGTTTTATAATTAATAACAGAAAATTGGGCATCGTTATAAACATTACTTAATAGTTTGAATAAGGGATTAATATTAGAAATATGTGTTTTCTACTTATAATTCATGATGATTTTATTGCCACCGCGAAGAGTGTAGACAGAACGAAAATGGATAACCTTAGAGATATTTTCTACCTGAATTTTATTATGTAAGATGCCCATAAGAATATTAAAAAAAACATTTTTGACAATATCAAAATGTTCAGTTGGTTTGTACAAAGGAAATTTCGCCAACAAAAAGCTTTTAAAATTACTTAATTTACGACACAAAATAGTCACTTTCTGCATACAGCCACTGTACCAAATCCAAAGACAGTACAACAGCTTAGGAAGAATGATACTTTTATATAAAGAGATAAAAGAAAAAGGTTTTGAAAAAAAGATGGTCAGTCTTTTCAAAATTCCAAGCTTGTGACATACGTTGCGTGTAATTGACTCAATGTGAGAAGTGAATGACAAATTATTCTTAAATAAGACGCCTAGATCGGAGGCCAAGGCCTTCCTTTCGAGGCAGATTTCTGACAATAAATAATCATAATGATAGGGCTCAACTTTCCTAGTAAAACATATTACAAAGGATTTGCTAGAATTTAGGCAGAGACTATTACTGACTGCCCAAGCACAGACATCATCCAAAGCATTCTGCAGACAGGTACAGTCTGTCCAACTCGAGATACGATGAAAGATCTTAACATCGTCTGCATATAGGAGGAAGTGAACCTTCTTGGATCTTACAGCATACAGCAAATCTGCAATAAAAATATTAAATAAAACTGGGCCAAGCGGAGAGCCCTGAGGGACGCCACTACGAATTACCCAAGAGCCCACTTCAAAACCATCGGCTCGCAACATAAAAGTTTGGTCCATAAACAAAGAGATAAACCAACCACACATCAAACTTATAAAAAAACCAACAAACTGTAGCTTATAAATTAATAACTTGATACTGACGGAATTGAAAGCTTTAGAGAAATCGAGATAAATCACGTCTACCTGCTCTCTTTTATCCAAATGAAGGAAGAGAGCATGAGTCAAGGTGGCTAAGTTTGTCTGGGTAGACAGATAACGCCTAAAACCATGCTGAGAGTCCGGAAGAAAACGATCGACAAAGGTGGAAAGTCGAATGGTAACCATAGTCTCGAGCAGTTTGGCTGGAAATATGACAAGAGTGATGGGACGAAAATTTTTGATACCGTCAGCAGAAGTTTTTTTAGGAATAGGCCGGACGATCACCCTCTTCCACTTAGTCGGATACTTACTAGTACTAGGGAAAGATTGAACAAAACAACAAAAGCAGGAGAAAGAACTGAAAGACATCCCTTAAACAAATAATCAGGGATATCTGCGATGAGGCACGATCTGGCGCAGAGAGAATCCTACTCACATCAGTGATATTGGGTTCTGTTATAGGACCAATAGAAAATTCTTTGTGTACCTTAGACCAACACCTTTTCAAAGTTTCTTCATCACCAGGACTTTGTGCCGTATTTGAGAGGGTTCTCTCAAATACTTGGCTAGTTCCTGAAGAAAACTCTCTGATCTATTTAAGTTCTTATTCATAGTACGACCTAGTAATTTATTGGCAGTAGACCAGAAATTTTTCGGATTGGCAGACATTTCCGATTCAGCCCAGCTGAAATACGCCTTCTTATCATACTGCCACAGTTTCTTAAAATGTTTTCTCGCTTGGCTAAACTTACGATAGTCATCATCACTCATCGATTTTTTAAATCTCTTATGCCATTTAGTTTTATAATTTGCGATAGCTTTATTTGATGATAATTTTACGATAGTTTTAAATCTCCTATGCCATTATCCAAATAATTCTTTATAAAAAATAAATTCGATTTTAATTTATCAACAAACAGTTCATTTTTATAGACTATTTACTTATCGAAATTTTGATATGAACATCGTTTTCGAAAAATGTCCTAAAAAACTTTCAGTGGGACATTTACCTAAAATTTAATATTTATAGTGCTTGGTTTCGTAAAAATAAAAAGCATTTAACTCATAATAGGGAATTGCAAAATTTACTTCTATTAGTTTTAAAATCAAAATTTAAGGCTTAAATTATACTTCGTATTGTGCCTATCGCGGTTCATTGTTGGCGATCATTTCTGCAAACTCCTCTCTGTTCTTTATTGTCTTAATCAGTTCTTCTTTCCCAAGCCCAGTCCATTCCAGTAAATTATCTTTCTTACTTTTCAAACTTGCTTATCTGTTAGGATCGCAGGGACTGCAGCCCTATGGAAGATCTCCAGTGATCGCTATCTTCCGCCATCAGGCACATGTCCTACTTGGTAATACCCAAGCGATTCGAACCCAGATTCTCCATGTAGTCTAGCCGTCTGGTTCTAGGCCGACCTCTTGATCTCTTACTTACTAGCTTGGAAAATAACAACTGCCTAGGAAGACCAGTTTATTGCATCCATATCACATGGCCATACCAACACAACTGAGATTTCTCAATGTGCAGAGTTAGCAGCTCAACACTTAAAAGACTCCCTGTTTTGTGCTGCTATGCACTCTATCTAGTAGAGTAACACCTGCCTCACCTCTCAAAAATCTCATTTCGGCCACTTCCACCCGCGATCGCACTCTTTCGGTCATTACCCAAGACTCATGACCACAGGTGAGATTGAGACCAAAAATAGATTTGAAAACTGAGAGCTTGACTTTGTTTCCCAGCTCGTTATTATGGATCGCAACAGTTCAAGTCTAATACAGCTTGCTGCACCAATCCGAGTAGCCAATTCTTCATCCTGCTGCATACCACTCGTGAATGCAATCTTGAGATACTTGAAATTCTCCACCTGTCTCAATGGGGCTCCCCTAACATGGAGAGCACACTGAGCAGGCTGTCTTGAAAGGACCAAAACCTCAGTCTTAGCCATACTGATATTTATCCCAGCCTTTTCATATTTGACTGTAAACCGGTCTACTGCATGCTGAAGATCGGTGTGAGAATACCCAAGGAGGACAACATTGTCAGCAAAGAGCAACCTCTCCACCAAGCAGTCGTCCACCCAAATCCAGTCATCGCCTCGGCCGCCCCTATCTATCCATAAAGATAATGAACACCCGAGTCAGCCACAGGATACCATCCTGATTTATGGCCTTTAACATCTCCGACCGGATTTTATCACCTGCAGCTTTGCCATCCGGGACTTAATTGCCCATCTGACTTCTGCTTCCTGTAAATTGTCTGTCCAGGTTATTCTTCTTCTCCCCCTGCCTCTTCTTCCCTCTGTCTCCCACCATATCATTCTGGAGTAATTCGTAATCCTTGTGCCTCATAAGGTGTCCCAGATATTCAAGTTTTCTTCTTTTAATCATTTTTATTATTTCGGTTTCTTTCTTTAGTTTGTCAAGTATGGCTTGATTTGAAATTTTTTATGTCCATGAAATTTTTAGCAATCTTCTACATTGCTTTGCAATAAAATTGCCCCACCCACAAGGAGTTATCCGAATGAGACAAAAGTAGGTATAAACAAGAGATAACATTGAACACACCTTTATTATATTATGGAGCCAAGACGTGCACTCGTTTGTACAGGCTATCCCAACAGAAGCGGCATCAGTAGGTTGTGGCACCACCTCTAGTGGCATTGTTCCAGCTGCAGGTGTAGGTGATCATACAGGTGGCAAATGTCATCTTGGGGTACGTCTGCCCAGGCCTGGTGAACCTGCTGTGTCACTTCATGAAGATTTCGGGGTGATTGTAAATGACATCCCAACATGCCCCACTCGTGCTCAATTGGCGATAGGTCTGGGAACCTCGCGGGCCATGGCAGGCAGTTGACTTCATTTAGACATGCCATGCTCATGTTTGCCATGTGTGGTCTGGTGTTATCCTGCTGAAAGACTGCGCCGGGTATGGTGTGCAGAAAGGGCAGTAATACGGGTTGCAGAATCTCTGTGACATACCCTGCTGCTGTCAGGTGCCTTGGATGATGACTAAAGGCGTTCTGGTAATGTAGCCGATGGCACCCCAGACCATGATCCCGGTTGTTGGTCCACGATGGCGATACCAGATGCATTGTTCATTGGCACATTCCAATGGTCTGCACCACACCCATCTGTGTCTGTTGTCAGTATCCAAACAAAAGTGGGATTCGTCGCTGAAGACCACTGGACGCCATTCCATTCGCCAGCCCACTCGTTTACGGCACCATTGCAGTCGTATCTCGCGGTGCTCAGGTGTGTCCCGCGACATATGGACAACAATCCTTCTGATTGACCATCCAGCCTCGGAGGCCAATAATTCTCGTTCAAAGTCGGTTAATTGCGTCATCTCACGGTATTGAGACCATTGTGCGGATTACAGTATTGTACGTTCATGAGGCAGTTGCTTCCTCCTTACTGCATGGAACGTCTCGCACAGGTGTCAACTGATGAGCCTATACAGGCACCCGAACATCCTATATCAACCCAAATATTCATGTCCCATGAGCATGCATCTAATTGTTTACTAGTCTGAGGTAAACGAACCCCCCCCCCACTAAATATGGATAAGGTCGGATAACTCCTTGTTGGTGGGGCTATTTCATTGCAAAGCAGTATATATATGCCCACATTTCAAATGTCTCCAGTTTCTCATATTTTAAATTGTACATAATCCTAAAATTTTCTTAAATTAATAAAAAAATCAAATAATAATGTATTTTTTAGTTGAATTTATAAATTGAAGACTGTTTTTTTAGTTGACTTAAAGTTTATTTAAAATATTTACAGCACAATAAATACTAAAAAAAAATTTTTAGTTTTAAAATCAAATTTTATGGCTGAAGTTATAATTTTCCTAAACAAATTTTTAATTAAATAAAAACACTAAATAATAATTAATGTGGTTTTATTTAATTCAGAAAATTTTACGAAATGTATAACTTCAGCCTTAAACTTTGGTTTATTATAAAGATTTTTCTATCGAAAAATTGAAGGAAAAATCCTGCGACCTGGGTTCGAACCAGGAACCTCGGATGCCTCTATCATGAGGTTGAATTATAGTTGGATTTATAAATTGAAGACATTCAATTTTTTTTTAGTTAACTTAAAAATTTATTTTAATCTTTTAAGTGAAATTTCAAAAATTTTACATTTCAAAAATGTTAAACTTGTAAGAAAATATGATTACTTGTATGCTTTTTCGATGAGTGGCTAAGTATAGTTCAGGGTTGTGACCTCCTTAACCTCATGGGAGTCAGATTAAATGACTTCGGGAGATCAAAGAAGATCGTTGCTAAGCTTCTCAAGTCAAATATGTCCTCTATGTGTACATCTGGTCCAGTGGAATACTCATTGAGAACAATTGTGTTCTTTTTTTGTACAGTATAGTATTTTTCTAAATTTGATTTTGAAACATGCATTGGACAGGATCGAGTATGAGAAAAAAGAGAGGTTTGTATCTTTACTATTTTTCTAATTTGGTTAGTGTTTAAAGACATAGTAAGCAGTAAACTTCTTTTTTTCTTTTGTTTTTTCTTGTTTTTTAATATTTTGGTAGAACAAAGAGAGACGACAATATTGATGATGTGCAAATACAACTTTAGAAATTTTTAAAACTAACTATATGTATTTTTAAAATAATTAAATAAAAATTCCGATGGAATATATTTTTGTATTATTTATTTGTTTAAGAATTTCTTGTGCATTAATCCTAATTCTTCGTTATCTACATGAAGTCTGAAAGAGAAATTTTATCCTATTCTTTGCAGAAAGTAAATTAAACTATTGCAGTATTAAAAACAATTATTACAACTAATTAATTATATTTGTCTTTATGCAATATATGACTAATTATTGAATTGAAAGTCTTATTGTAATGTTATTGTTGAAAGTCTTATTGAAGATCATCACCATCATATTTATGTTATTGTTTACCTTGAATAAATATTTAATTTCCAGTATGTGATCAGTTTGTCGTATTTCTTTTATTATTAATTATTATTCACATAGTATTTATGTTATTATTTATTTTTTACACTCTAGTAATTTGTTGGATTCGTCAATAAATAAATAAATTCAAAGTTGTATAGTTGAATTGAAAGTCCTACACCATCATATTTATTGAATTAAAATTTTATTTATCTATTTATTTTATTTATTTTAACTTAAAATAAAGATTTTTATAGAGCTTCATTTATTTTGTAAAACTGTAAGCCATATTTTACATTTTTATAATCAAGTGTCATAATATTTTTTTAGAAAATTTTTTATAAAGATCGGTCGATGTTAATTCCTATTAATTCAACTTTTTTGGCGGAATTTCGAGCTTGATCTAGCGATGTTTCCATGCGAGCATCAGATGGGACCCGGGATGAAACCTTTATCACCAAGCCGTCCACAATCTTAATGTTTTATTATCTAATGTTATCTTCGGCTTCGTTTACCCTGACGCATTAATTATGGTTCCGATTGAATTGAAAGTCCTACACCATCAAATTTATGTTATTGTTTACCTTGAAAAAATATTTAATTTTGTCGTATTTCTTTTATCATTAGTTATTATTCACATAAGTATTTAATTTTTACATTCTAGCATTATTGTTTACCTTTTAGTTTTATTTTCCGTATGTGAATAGTTAATTGTTTTCTTTTATAGTTATTAATTACAAGAATTTCTCTGAACAAGAACGATACTGAAGCAGTTAGGTGTGGTAAATGTCCGGTGTGGCAATTGTCCGGTGGTAAATGTCCGGTGTGGTAAATGTCCGATGTGGTAAATGTCCTAAACTCGTTCGGAACGTGTGTAATTTCACATACGTTCTTATTGAGCCTTTCGAGGAAAGCTCTATGCAGGTGGCGAGGTTGACATCCGCTGGCCTTTGGAGCCCAGCCGCACTTCCGGCGTCGCCATTTTTACATGCTAAACAATACTGTGTAGTGTTGTGTTGTATCAAATAGATTTAATACATTTTTAAATGAATTTAATACAATTTTACCCCCTAAGTACAGAAATACGGAAGAATAAACATTTTTAGTATTACTGTATTTATTTTAGTTTAATTACAGTGTAATTAATTATTACACGACTGTTAAGTTTTACTCTTGTTACGTTTGTTTTATTTGTTTATGTTACAAGTTGTTTTCTGTAATTGAATTAAAATAATAAAAATTTTACGGTAAATTGACTAAAACAAATTTACAATAAAAACATTTTTTTTACTTAATTTAATAATTAAACTCCGTTTACACTGAACTTAAACACGCATTATATTTATTTAAAATCGGTAAAAGTCCCGTGTAGCATCCCCTAATTTTCTCGGCTGACATCGATCAGCCTCATCGCGTTTATGCTCTGAATTTATTATTGTAACATACCTAATTAATATGTAAATGATTTATCAAATTATCAAAATTATATTTTAAGAAATTTATGCAGGAAAGAATCACGAAAGTTTCGTGACGATGAACTTCAGGCAGGTATTCATGTCGGCCTGGCCGCTCATCATTCAACAAATGAAAAACTATAAATAGATGATTATAATTATATAGTCTTCATTAGATGTTTATAATTACTTTGTAAGTGGGAAAGTAAAGGAAATTCTCGTGGTGAGTGAACGATTTAAGCCAGTTTAAATGATTTAACGTGCTAACTTTAATACAGTTTTTCAAATTCGGATTCATACAGTTTTACATAAATTTCATACATTTCTAAATAGATTTAATACAATTTTAAATGAATTTAATAGGATTAAATGAATTATATTTTAAGAAATTTATCCGAGAAAAAAATCAAGAAACTTCCATGACGAAGAACTGCAGCTAACTGCCGGTCATTCATGCCGGCCTCGTCGCCCATCATTCAACGTACACAGTGACGAAACTTTCGTTATTTTTTTCTCGCATAAATTTATTAAAATATTTCATTTTATCCTGTTTCACTCATTTAAAATTGTATTAAATCTATTTAGAAATGTATGAAATTCATGTAAAACTGTATGAACTGAATTTGTAAAAATTGTATTAAAGTTAGCACGATAAATCAATAGGCTTAAATTGTTCACTCACCTGTAGCTCCTTGACACGAAACGAGGATTTCTTTTACTTTCCCACTTAAAAGATAATTATAATCATCTAAGGAAGAGTAGTACTTCATTTGTTCCTTGGTGTAGAAACATATTCGTTTCACAAAGAAATCGTACAGATCAAGTGATGTTACTGTAGGCCACGAATTCACATCGTTCTTGAAAAACATTTCTAACATATCATCCATGGGTTCTGGCAAATTGTGCTCTTCAAACATTAATTTCTGCTTATATCGTTCGCTGGCTATGCCGTTCAAACTTTTAAAATATCTGCTTGACATAACTTAAACAGAAAAATCGCCTGATGATTGTATAAACACTTGTGATTTAAACTACACTGTAGTCACACTGCACTAAATCCTCTGAAACAAAAGTTAGTAAGGGCTCTCGTAGGATCGGTCACGTGGTTTCCTGTGACGCGTTGTTTTGTTATCGAAACGGTCAATAACCTGATCAAATCCTTACACACATTCAAAGTCGATCAACTCCCAGAATCCAATACGCTCGCTATGGTTTTCCTAATGGCGAAAAAATGCCGCTTCGCTATATATTTAAGAGCTATACGAACTAATTGCACCCTCATGCCATGAATAATTAACATAGAAGGAACTCTATTTGTCCAAGAACATCAGTTATGAAGAAACCAAGTTATTTTTAACCAAATGAGTGGTGGCTTTGCAGTACAAAAGATGGACAACAGGATTATCGACTAGTTTTGCCATTTATTCCCGGCTTCTTCAAGGATACACAACAACAGGCTCGCAAGCCTTTATATGCAGAAATTTGGGTACAAATGAACCAATGAGCATGGAGGTACAAGGCAAGACAACAAAGTAACTAATAAGAAAATTAGGGCAAATAAACTAAGGAGAAAAGAAAAACAAAAATGTGTGGGGGTCGCAAACGCGGACCGAAAAGAGGTCGTATCTGGTAGTAAAAATGACAAGTGGATTTACTAAAAGGACCATATAAATAAAAATCTGAATGAAAAAAAATTTTTTTTTAACTAAAGCAAAGTACGAAATAAAAATAAAATTTTTTTATATAAAGCAAACTACTAAATGAATAGATTACAAAAGTTCTGAGAGAGGATTGAGTATGGCAAACACATCAAATTCAGTTTGACGATTGAGTAATTGGTCAGGGTTGGACTTGTTGGCCCTGTAAATCAGGATAGATTCCAGGGTGGCTGTTTTGGACGGTTTATTGCAAACGTGCATGATAGATATTACTTCGCTTTGTGGTCTAAGGGGGTGTCTGGTGCTTGTCAGGTGGATGGCATAATGTGAACAGTTGTCTTGATTATTGTATGATCTTTCATGGTCCTTAAAAGGTATAGTGAAGCTGCGAGTTGAGAGGCTTATGTAATTTTTGTCATATTAGGCACAACTTAGGCGGTATACCCCTGGTTGATAAATCTTATTGTTATTAACGGTGGACGGTGGAATCAGATGACGGAGAGAATAGGGAGGGGAACGTGGGGATACTTGCAGGCCGAGGGAAGATAGATACATAGATAGCTGGGCAAAATGGGGGCCGAAGTATAATGAGTCCCATTTCTTGGAGGGGGGTAGGGGATTAGGCGGGTTGAGTCCGAGGAGGGCAAGTTTACGGCGCAGGAGTATACGGGAAACAGTAGACTGAGAATACTCGTTCATACGAGCAAGAGAGCAGATGATGCGGAATCAACTAGGCGGGCGGGGGGGGGGGGGTGAGGGGGAGCTTCAAGGCCCGGTCAATAAGGAAACGTAAAGAAGCATGCTTGTGTATAGTTGGGTGTGAGGAAGAGTGGTGGATAAGGTTGGAGGAGGTAGTTGGTTTGCGGAATATGGAGAAGGTTAAGTGGTTAGTGTGGACATTATTAGTAATAAGGACATCTAGGTATGGCAGGGATCAGTTATTTTCGGTTACGAAGGTGAATTGGATATGTGGGGAGAACGAATTAAAAACATCAGCAATGGCAGGCAGGGCGGTTAACCGGGAATCATACAGTATAAGGATGTCTTCAATATATCGGTAGTAGGCGATGCTGCTAGTATTATTAAGGAGGGAGGTATTATTAAGTTCTAAGTGTTGTAATTAAACTTCGGACAAGAAGCTGCTAAGTGGGAAGACTATTCCTAGCCCGGAGAGTTGGGAATAGAAGGAATTGTTATAGAAGAAGTATTTCTGTGAGGATATGACGGATAGGATGGACGAAAGATCGACAGCGTCGGGTTTAGGGAGTGGAGAGAGATACAGGAGTTTTTCGAGGATTTTAAGAGTGTCAGACACGGGGATATTAGTGTAGAGGTTAGTAATGTCAAGGGACATAAGGGAGGTGTGCTCATTGGTGGTGATGTTAGAGAGGGAATTAGTTAAAGTGAGAGAGTTAGGGACATTATACGTGTTAGGAAGAATTTTGAGGTTAACAAGTAAGGTGGAGAGGGATTTTGCAACTAGGTGTGCGGGGGCAGGAGAGTAATTAACGACTGGACGAATGGGCATGTTAGGCTTGTGGAGTTTAATGAGGGCATTAAGATTAGGGGCACGGGGGCTGGGAGGGATAAGGTGACATAGGTGTTTGAAGCGGGAGGACTTATTAATAACAGAAATGATAGATTTATGGAATTTGGTGGTAGGGTCGGAAGGGAGGGTGACAAAATTATTGGCTGATATAAAGTCGAAGACTTTGTCATTGTATATGGATCGGTAAATGATGACAGTTGCATTACCTTTGTTGGCTTTCGCAAGTATGGCGTTTGACTCAGATAGTTTTCTTTTCAAGGTGGCGGAGGCTGCGGCGTTTTCGACTTGTTTGCGGTCAGTTGGGACGGTTGTAGACTTGTTGAAGGCTTTTTGTATCAGTTGGCCAGCGATGGCTCGTGCTGGGAAGCGCTCGTTGCGGGGTAGCATGGAGATGGCGATGTCCGTGTCGGAGATGACTGTGTGAAGGTCTGGCCGGGTGGGTTTTCTAGGGACAACGTGTTTTAAGCCTTTGCTGAGAAGGCTTTGCTCGTTGTCAGAAATCTGGATAGTCGTGAGATTGACCACGTTTTGGTGAAAATCAAAGTCACATTCCGGAGGAGGGCGAGATGGTGTAGAGATACGCCGGAGGTCGTCAAAAGGTAGCGAATTTGTGTTCTTTGAAAGCCTGCAATCTGAGGTCGTCTTCATCAACAAGGGACATCAGAATCTCAGGTGGCACAAATCAGGAGACTTATAGGTGAAGGCGGAACACTTCCTGGATGAGGTGGTGTTTCTTATGATATAAAGTAGAGGTTGCACGGCTTACCCAGGTTCTGATGGCGGCAGCCCGTGCTGCTTTGGCGGCGGTGGACTTGTTGCGGATGATGACTTGGGCGTGCTTGGGTTCCAGGTGCTCCCAGATGCCTATGCGGTTAAACCAAATATTCTGGATCGTGGCAGCGAGCTTTCTCTTGATATGGAGCATCTTAGTGATGGTTGATGAAATATCAGAAAGGATCTTAATACTGTACTTACTATTAACGAAGTGAGTGGTGGCTTTGCAGTATAAAAGATGGACAACAGGATTATCGACTAGTTTCGCCATTTATTCCCAGCTTCTTCAAGGATACACAACAAGAGGCTCGGAAGCCTTTATATACAGAAATTTGGATACACATGAGCCAATGAGCATGGAGGTACAGGGCAAAACAACAAGGTAACTAATAAGAAAATTAGGGCAATTAAACTAAGGAGACAAGAAAAACTAAAATATGTAGGGGTCCCAAACGCGGACCGAAAAGAGGTCGTATCTGGTAGTAAAAACGACAAGTAGATTTACTAAGAGGATCGTAAAATAAAAAACTGAACGAAAAAATGTTAAAATGAAAAAAAAACTAAAAATTTTTTCAATCACTCTTTTATTTATACGGTCCTGTTAGTAAATACACTTGTCATTTTTACTACCAGATACGACCTCTTTTCGGTCCGCGTTTGCGATCCCCACACATTTTTGTTTTTCATTTCTCCTTAGTTTATTTGCCCTAATTTTCTTATTAGTTACTTTGTTGTCTTGCCCTGTACCTCCATGCTCATTGGTTCATTTGTACCCAAATTTCTGTATATAAATGCTTGCGAGCCTCTTGTTGTGTATCCTTGAAGAAGCCGGGAATAAATGGCGAAACTAGTCGATAATCCTGTTGTCCATCTTTTATACTGCAAAGCCACCACTCACCTCCTTAGTAGTAAGTACAGTATTAAGATCCTTTCTGATATACGTTATTTTTATAATCAGAGAAGATTAGGTCGGCAGTAATGTGCCTATAACTAAAAACTCCACTGATGCCATCTACCTGCAACAATTGTAACTCTGATCATGATTAAGATTTTGCAGTTTGAACGCACAAATTTGTCGATAAAGCTTGAACATTATTTACCTAGAATATGTGTAAACTGATCATGATCAAGAACTATAGTGTGAACAAGGTATAACATTGTCAGATAAGGCATCCTAGAGACGATTGTAGGGTGGGACATATATAACATAATTAGGACATGTCTTTGGATATTCATGGGACGTTTTAAAGTTGGCCTGAATGTCCCATCAAGGATGTTGTTAAAACGTCGTTTGGTCTTCTGTATGTTTTATGGGGGGGGGGGTCTACCTTATCTTACAATATGACACGTTTGCGTAAGTTACAGAAGTGGTTTCTACGTACTTTATTAAAAGTTCCCAAGTCTTTTTCTGTCTCTCATTTTCCCCCACGATGCATATTTTCACTATTTACCAAGTTTACTACATCTTGTCTGGCTCTTTTATTTATAAAATTCTCAATTCTTTGTTGATCATCTCTATTCCTTTTCAGTTACAACTGGTTCATGACAGGCATAATTATCCTAATCGAAATGCATGTAATTTTTATATTCCTCCAAACAGATGCATTTCTTGAATTGGTATAGTACTGGCATGTCTACCCACAACAATCCGTTTTTCTACCTTGGCTCTTTTCAAAGAGCTTTAAAATGTTTCGTTTTTATAAGCGATATTTTATATCCCGATAAATGATACTAAACGATTTATTTCTCTGATTTGCTTTTGTGCATTTAATATATGCTTGGTTCGATTACAGACTAATAGTTAATTTTGTCATTCCTTATTTAGAAAAGTGGCAAGAATTGTAAACAATCGAAAAGGAGTGGTCTTCAGGAAAAAGCGACCACACACAAGTTTGAATACTCACGGAAAATTGTTGGAGCTTGGTTGGGATGCGTTCCGTCGCCTATCTTAATTTAAAGTTTTTGGAGTATGCTCAGCTTAGTACAGTTCGTAGAAAAGTCAAAAGATGGCGCTTCTTTAGTTCGTTTTTAAAAGGAACTCATATATAAAACAATAGCGAAGCATTGCCGGGTCTGCTATTCTTTAATAAAATAGATTAAAATTATCAATATTATAAGTTGCTTATAGTCGATTATATTGTAGTATATAAATTTTTATTTTAATTCCTTAACTAGAGTTTAAGGTACATTATATGTTGCTCCAGTCGAATACATTATTTTATAATTATTTTTATTTAAAATTGGAATAACTTTTGGCCTTGCCATTCTTTTGCCTTGATTTAGTTATATCTTTTTTTGTTGTTGAGTTACTAACCCAAACTGTAACATTAACTTATTGTTTTGCTTAGAGCCCTCTCGTACCTAACTCGTTAGTCTTTGACCATACTGGACCCAGTTGTGCTCCATTTTAATTTTAAAAAAAAATGCCAAAGAAAATCGTTAGGGAAAATTACTCATATTTTCAGTAACTATTTATGTAATTTTCCTTTTTAAGCATTTATTCATTTACAGTATTTTTTTTCTTACCTTACTAACTCACTAATTTCTTTTACATTTATCAAATAAAGATTAATTGAATTCTAAAGTAAATCTGTTGTTTTCCTTTGGCTTTCATAATTATTAAAGACACTCATTGTTTATACTCATTAATTTCTGATACTGAAAAAATAGAACGGTGGAGGAATTCATTTTATGACTATTAGATAAAACCGAAAGTCTGTATGTTTGTGTCTGTGTAGCTTCAGGCGATCCTATTGGCTAATCAAAAAGGAATTGTTTCGATTGTTACGACAGTATTATTGTTAAACTCAGGATGAGCAGAAGAATTTTAACTGTTGCAATATTTTTATTTCTATAATAAACTTTGGATAGCAAAGAGATTTTTTCTTCTTTAAAATGTAATATCCTTTCATTGAAAACATGGTTTTTACATTTGAAAAGTAAAATCATATATCTGAGTATAAAATTATATGATGACTTCTCTGATTTTTGAAAAGTCAATTTTTAAATTTTAAAAAATTTTTTTCATTCAACCATTAGTTAGAATTTTTATTATTCAACACAGTTTTTAACAGTGGCTTAAAGAATAAAGGCAAATAGCGATTAGATAAATTAGAGAAAAAATACCATACTGTTTACCTTTTTTGGATAGGTTTGCCCAATATTTGTGAAGTGACCAAACCTAATAACTTTAATGTTACCATAATAACATTTTAGTTCTGAACTTTGTCAATAGATGGCACTGCCTTAACTTTAAAACTGTGTTTAAACGGCACATTAGTTCGTGTCTGCCGAACTTCATCTTAGCGTTATTGTTTGACGTGCCGGACACGTCTGATCTAGGCCCTAAGGAGTTACCTGTCGTATAATTATTGATGTTTATATTCTGTGTTTTACAGGTTTAGATTTGTTTAATTTGCGATGCTATTGTTTGGTTTCTTATTGATATTAATACGTTTTGGCTATTCTCGATGACTTCGATTTGCTTTGCAATTCGGATTTTATTTTTGCTTTGTGAATAGTTATTGACGTTTGTTTTATTCAAATTTTGTAAGATTGGAGATAAATAACATCAGTAGCGCCCGGGGATACTTCCTGGTTCATTTACCATCCATGCACGGGGATGATTGTGTTTGTTGTGTGCTCGAATGGACTGTGGATCATGTTTTTGACATTATTGCTCTCTGCCCATAACAACATCGTCGGACATTAAAAACTTTCTAAATACATTGCAAAGACATTTATACTCTATGAAAATCCCCCAAATAAAATTTTTGAAAGTTTTTTTGAATTGTCAAATTATATTGAAAAGGAATTAAATTCAGGTGCAAATTTGCAACAAAAAACGATTTTAAACTATTTTCAAAAATTTTAAAATTTTTTTTGATTTTAAAATTGTTATTAATTTATCTAAAAAACTGTAAAAAGTTATTTATTGTGCAATTAGTTATTATTTTCCTAATTTTTCTGGTCTGGTTTTTACGGAGTTCGGATTTTAAGAATAAATGTTATTGGTCTCCTGAGATTCGTAAAATCGAGGTTCTTGACGAATTATCCTGAAACTTCATATATTTCAGCGAAGATTTTGTCCTGAAGGCAAATAAGGGACCAGCAACGAAGTGAACCAAAAAAATAAAGTTTGGGATCACCCTGTAAAAAATAATGCTTGAAATGCGTTGTAGCTGAAACATGATTAAGCTGCTTCTTTTACGTATCTGTGTTTATTTATATGAGAATAGCACGTATATTCTTGGAAATATGAAGGTTTCTTTAAAAAAAATCGAAATGTTTTCGTAAGTTTTTCGTTTATAACATTCAGAGCTTTCAACCCAATGAAATGCCATTTCCAGGAAACTTGACAAAATATGAAAGAGATCATACCCTGCAATCAGAATAGAAAAATATTAAGTATTTGATGAAATATGATCATTTATACTAAATAATGTTCAACTGCACATGCGCAAGCGTTAACAAAATGTCTTTTGCATAATTTGTTGCATAAGATGTATAAATCTACTCTCATAAAAAGCCCAAGCAAATATCCTGAAAATTCAGAAAGATATCGATGATAGAATGAGTTGAATTTCAGGTGCTCTCAGAAATAAACAAAACGATAAGGGGTTTTCTCCAAATTTTTATTTTTGGACCAGACACCAGTATCAACTTCTCTTTATGCTGATATGAAGGAATATTGATTAAATATTGACTTCATCTAGGCATATTGACATAAAATCAGCATAAGGGGAAGTCAATACTCCTGCGGTCATCTAATACTTTTTACCTCTCCCCAAGTTTTTTAATCAAGAAAATCGATTTTCTCGAACGTAATATGTATAAAATGTAAAAAACCTCGTATCTTCTTTTCTTTTTCATCATTTCCGAACGTAAGATGTACAGGGTTTATCAAGTTCGATGGTCATAAAGTACCTAGCGTGATCGTTTGCATGATTACAAACTTAAAGTTCCTTACCGAAAATCTCGAAAACTAAAAATTTAAATTGCGTCGTTACGTCATTTATGAACTTTACGCACCAGCAGGTCATTAAATTCAAAGGGGCGATTACAATTAAATCGGAGGCAATTGTTGAGATTAAATGACGTTTTCGACAGGTTTTCAGCAAACTTCGCGTGACGTTTAGACCCTTAACATTTGAGTTTTGAACATCTTGCATAAGGAACTTTAAGTTTGTGATCATGCAAAGGATCATGCTAGGTACTTCGTGACCATCGAACCTGATACACCCTGTATAACATGCCATATGTTGCCATAGTTCTAAGGACCAAGTGACTGCCACCCCCGCAAATCCGACCCCTCCTAGAACAATTGGGCCTAAGCTTCATAGTACTGTGGATCTTGCATAGAGGAATCTGGATACCGAATTTCACGCCTTTACGTACCTAAATAGCACACAGATATGTTGCCCTCCCTGAATCCCACCCCCGTCATTCCGACTTCAGTGTACCAATCAAAAATAAACTAAATAGTACAAATGGGCATGCCCATAGTAAGCTACATTCCGAATTTCAACCTTCTACCTCAAAAAATGTAGAAATTATGAAGGGGTACACAGTTAAGACATTATAAAACCAATAAGTAGATCCATTCTTTGGTTACTTAATAATATAGATTACTAGCTGAAAACCCGGCGTCGCCCGGAACTTTACTTATCCTCTTGTTGGATTGACCTGCCTCAGATTAAAATATCCATTTTCACCACCGGGAAATATCACTGGATATTTTAGATCTCATCTTTCCTTCGAAGTTTTCCTTGTCCCTGACGTAGAAGTTCTTATACCCTCCTGCTCTAGACGAAGCTCCCGTTGTTCAGATGTTCCCGATGCCCATTTGTCTTTTAGCTGCAGAGTTTCCTGGCCAATATCGTTCTTTCTCTTTCCTTTCCAAACACACAACGAATACACAAACTTTTGTCTGTCGTCTGGACATTTGTTAGAGGGCTCAAGGGAGACACGTGTTTCTCCTTTGCCTCCTCGATAGACACTACCCTATCCTTGTCGTCTGCTATACTCATTTTATGTTCAACAGCATAAAATGAATGTTTTGTCATTGCATCATAATTTTATGCTCATTCTATCCTGCTATCCTATGCTTGAGTTTTTGAAAATAAAGTTCGGAAGTTGGTAGATCTGCTCACAAAATGTCAAATATTGGCGAGACACAGTGGCTTTTACGTACATCTTTTACTATAGCTAAAAGAAAAATTGCCTCCCAACCAAATTGACGATATTATTACTGCAGAAATTCCTGATGTCATCAGTGACAAAAAACTACACGACACAGTTGTCAAAAACATGATCCACAGTCCATTCGGGCACACAACAAACACAATCATCCCCGTGCATGGACGGTAAATGAACCAGGAAGTACCCCCGGGCGCTACTGATGTTATTTATCTCCAATCTTACAAAATTTGAATAAAACAAACGTCAATAACTATTCACAAAGTAAAAATAAAATCTGAATTGCAAAGCAAATCGAAGTCGGCGAGAATAGCCATATGAGTGATGCGTGCGAGATACGTCTCAAGGGCAGGTAGGCCTCTACGGTCAATTGTGTCCACTGGCAAGTGTGATGTCTGAATGCTGTGGCTACCGTAACGTCGGAAAACGGCGACCCAATCGGGTTTGGAATGGTGCTCCTGAACACTGGAGTATAAAGAAATAGAAACAAGATTAATTCATTCCCGTCGGTCACTCATCACTTGAAATGGAGAAATAAAATCCTTTTATTTTAAGGTGTGAAAGCTTAACTGCTAGCTAGGAGGGTTCTTAATAGCTTGCTACTTAATGTATTACTAGTTGCTGTAACTAAGTTCCTAGTTTAAGATGATTATAGAAAATTATACCCCGACACGTTGCTAAGACAGCCAACCGTGACACAGAGCGAGAGCTCTCTTTGCGACGTGCACTTGCAAAGCCTTGGTCATCCACTGTCGAGTCGGGCTGGGCGCTTATAATGTGCATTCAAGCTCGTTCGTATCTGGTAGACTGAAATCCTTTTGGCGCGGGGTAGACTCCACAACCACGCCGAGCAATCCTTCATCAGTCACTTGAACTGCTCGCTTTCGTCAGTGCTTCAAGGCGATCGTCATCTCTCTCCACTCTCTTTACGGTCAGCAGCGAGGCTGGTTTCCGCGTAAACTTCCTCTGGGTCCCTAGCCACAAAGATATATATGGAAATGACTTGCAGACAAATTAGCTAACTGGGCCAGGTTGGGGAAAAATCTCATAAAGCCAGCGCGAGTTGACCCTGCTTCTCTTCTTTCCCTCGTTCGACTGAGCTCTGTGGTGCTCTGGAACGAACTTTGGATGGCTGAATCCAAAAGATCCCATTACAAAGCATTTCTAAAACTGGGGATGTGAAAAAAGCAACTCCTAAATGGTTATCATCTCACCAAAGGTCCGTATTATTCCTTCTTAGAAGTGGGCACGTACCTTTTAATTCGTTCCTCCACAAGATAAATATCTCTGCGTCTGACTTGTGTCAGTGCGGCGCTCGTGAATCAGTGGAACATGTGCTTTTGTTTTGTCCTCGCTTTCAACGCCAGAGGGCGCTCCTTGCTCAAGGCCTTTCTAGCCGGAACTTAGCGGTGTCGCTGAAAACACTCTTACTGGCTTCACCTATGAACCATTCCCAAAAGCGCTCCGTTATCAGGCTGTTAATGTGTTTTTTGTGCGGTTCTGGATTATTGCGGAGAATTCTAGGCCCCCTGCGCCCTTGATAGTTATGGACACTAACTAATCTACTTTACCTGTGATATCCATCAGCTAGCCTCCTATCTCTAGGAGGTGAAGGCTGTGAAGAAGAAGAAGAAGAAGAAGGTTTTATATATATAGATGAGCACTCGAGCAATCGTGCGTCGACAAAGCGATTTCACGTGCGCGCGTCGATATCAGTAATGCTTAAAAGATGAACAGAAAGTAACAATATATCCTTCTCGACAAATCGATTGTTATATGACATGCCTTTATCTTGCTATTCTTCACACTCACTGTTTTAGCACGTGAATTCAAGTTGAAGTGGCCCACGAAAAATTCTGAAAAGCTGATACGGCTGAGCTAAGACTTTGATGGTCATATTTCTGAAAACAGAATTTGAAAAAGTTAATTCGTTTTCAAGTTATCGTGCAAACGGCGGACGGCCGGATAAACGTACACACCAAGGGGGCATTCTTATTAGTAGCTTTTATGCTAAAGCTGCTAATCACTAAACGATATATCTCATAATTACTATACATGTATTCATTATTGATATCAAAATTTATCTTTTAATTTGGTAATATTGTGTTATATTGGAAGATATTACAAATAATTATTATGATATTAAAAATTCACAGTTTTTATTCTTAGTAATTCAATTTATTCCTAAAAAAAACCTTACGATTAATAACATATCCATAACAGCTGGGAAATATAAATCCCAAGTCTTTGGTAAAAACTTTGATTTTATAGGTGGCAAAAGTCTCCAACTCTATTTTGAGGGCATGACGATCTCTAAACTGTCGTTTGCGCATGATCTAATGATCTAACAAATGATAATCTGTGGGAGAGATGTCATATGAGTACGGAGAGATGGAGCACAGTTTCCAAGATCTTGAACTGCAAGATCTTAAACCGCAAGATCTTAAACTGCAAGATCTTAAAAACTGTATGCTATCTTGCATAGATCTGTACCAGTACGGCCTTTGCGATTTACTAATGAAGGTTGTTGTTGAGGAGTTTATGAAGATTCCGTTGAAGCATATCACAGTACACATAAAAATGATATTGATCTAACAGTAATACCTCGAAGTGCATTACTCAGACTGCTATCCAGAAAACGGTCACCAACACTTTCTTTACGTACAGGTCCTGTTTGGGATGTTTCTCGGAGGTTGGTTAGTTCGATAACTTTTATGGGCGCACCAACAGCTAGGTCATTTTTAATATTTCCTCACCCAATCCAGAGTATTCAACATGATTATTATTTTTTTACATTCCGAGAACAAACACATACATCCATACCCGCAAGCCAACGGATTCTTTGTACGCTCTAACGTTTACGGCCACTAGGCCGGCCTTTCTAGGACGTTCTTCTGATGATAATCAATAGCAAAATAGATGAATATTATTGTAGACGACCCACTTTTCATGTCATGTTATGATTCAGTTCATCAGTGGCTCTCCGTGGTTGACATTAAAGCAAGGAAGAGAAAGTGGGCCAGGCGTTGCACTTTATTTGCTACTGACTAACCGAAGCCCGCTCTAGGGGCGAATAACCTGGACATTTGACCGGGGTGGGAAATCTAGAAGGCGGCATTTTGGTTGTGAATGTGACAAAATATTTATAAGTTAAATACCCAATTAATCGAAATTTGTCGATTTATTTCTTTGGCTAAAATTACCATGCAATTTACGAAGGGCGCTGCGTGAACTTGTTTGAAACAGAAATGCTGGTAGGAAAGAATATCATGCTTTGAATTGAAGAAATATCATGCCTCAGAATATAAAGGGCTGCACTTAAGGAAATTTCGTTACATATCACAGTGGTGATAACAAGTGCAAGATTTTATACAACCCCTGGAAAGAAAAAACTAATATGTATTCCAATTCATTTTGGTGCATCTAAATAAATTAATTAAAAAAGAATTACTCGTAAAAGCAGTTGGAAAATAATTTATTGGTAAAGAGCTATATTTGATTTTCACAACCCATTTTTTATGGTTGGATTTTCATTAAAAATTACAGAAGGAACTCTTCTGTGGAAAATTAAAACTAATACGCATAATCTTCAGAAATAAGAAACTAATAGGTGCCATGTCACTTGTAAATTGCATTTTATATTCCTGAATCTCACATACCTCCCTTTTCTGTTAAATGAGCTATCCCATGACAGCAATGAACACATTTTATTATTCATTTTAAAGTCGACCCCCATTAATAATGGCTCCAAAAAAGCAGCTGTCCGATGATAAGAAAATAAGAATAACTGAAAACTTGCAACGTAGCGACAAGCAAGATGTAGCCAAATGCTTTGGATGGATACAAGGTGAAGTTTCCAACTTATGGAAGAAATTCAAGACCACAGGATCCATTAAGAGGTAAAAAGGAAGTGGAAGACCAAAGGCAACAACTCCGAGACAAGATCAAGAATTGAGGAAGCTGCGTGAAAGTGAGTGACAAAAAACTAAGAAACAGAATACATGTACTAGGTTATCATTATTGGACACAAAACCAGCTCTGACAACCAAACAAGGGAGCACCGTACACGCATCCCCGTGCTCTACGAACCATGCACGGACACTGCGCGCTGCTGGAAGATGCCATCGTGCTGAGGAAACACAATCTGCAGGCAGGGGTGGACATGGTCTGAAAGAACAGATGCGTACTTCCATTGGTCCATGGTGCCGTCCACAATGATGAGTGCATCCAGGGAATGCCATGAGAACATTCTCCAGACCATAACTCTGCCTCCTCCGGCCTGGACCCTTGCGGCACGTGTTGCAGGGTGTTTGTTTTCTGACGCTAAACGCCGTAACATGATTCATCAGAAAAAAACACCTTTCGCCAGTTGGTTGCTGTCCAGTTGCGATACTGGCTAGCAAATGTCTATTGTAACGTGCTAGTAAACAGGGTCGCGTTTACCGTCACGTTGAGCTCCAGTGGGAATAAGAGAAAAACCCGACTATCCCTTAAGAAAACACACAAGACTCAATAATCAGCGAAACCCAAAAAGATAATAAAAATTAATTAAAACTAACCCGTCAAGAAAAATAAGGATTAAAAGGAAAGTTAATAAGGTAAAAATAGCGATAAACCCCAGACCACAAGAGTTAATAATTTGAAAGCCCCAGAAAACGTTTCAGGAAAGAAAAACTAGAGAAATCCATATAAATATTTTCTTTATTGCTGACAGAAAAATAATTAGATGAAGCAGACAGCAGATAACAACCCAAGATCGGAAACCGTCTAACGGAAAAACTAGAATAGTCTCAGAAGTTGAAAGTACATCTAGTCCATAACGGGAATAGTCCAAATTCCGAAAATGCTGGAAGAAGTAACTGGCAGATACCGTGGAAACCGAAAAGTAAAGCACGGAAAGGGTTGAGGATCATACAAATAGATGGTTGAGGTGTTATGCTTGTACTGCAAAAATAAAAAAAAGAAACTGACAGCAAAAGAAAGCAACTATTGGAAATAAAAAAAAAAAATAATAAGTTTTCATAAATTCTTAAGAGATACTTGAAAACAAATAAACAATATATGATGTTCTAATACACAACTCTACATAAGAGGAAGGTAGAGCTTAAGATTATAGTTAACAAACCATTAGACCTCTTCCACAAGGATTCCGAAGGACGGATAACAAAATAAAGCTAGTGTAGTAACAACGGGATAACACTAAGAGGAATAAATACGGGAAAGGGAAGACAGACCAAAGGGTAGACACACGACATGAGAGGTGGCGATCGGGCAAGACGGGAATAACATGGTCGAGGTCCTGAAAAACAAAACAAAAAATTAACAATATATCATCAAGGAATAAAATAAATTAAAAAAAACTTTCCATTAAACAGATTTAATAAAATCATGAAGAAAGTAAATTAACAAAAAATAATAATCAAAAGAAGTTCAAAAAGAACGAGTCGATTCTCTAAAACATCGTCGAAATCTGAACACAAAAGTCAAAAAAAAAAATCATCTGAATGGATTAGTTGCCAGTTGTGCTTAAGCACGTTGCATTGTGAAGATTCTAGTTCAACTCCAAGTCGATCGACGAACTAAGACATCATTCCTATGTCATCAGTAAGACGGAGACAGCCAAAGGACGAAGGGAACCACATCTAATCTTCGACGAGAATAAACATTATTAAATTCAAACAAACTAAAGAAGCAAGGCGAATTGAAGAACGCCTGTTGATTAGCCGAACGCTACATCGGCGAAAGAAAACAAAGTTCCAAAACCGTGACGATCGTCTTCATGTCGGAGAACCGCACATAATTAAAAAAAAAAAAGCTTATAGGCTTCTCAGATGTGGTTTGATAAAATCTTAACTCAAGATTGCACTATAAAAGTCACTAACACCAGATGACAGAAAAACCATCTCAATATCCCAGAGATGGGAGAGGAGCTGATGTGGTCGATTCCGAGACCGAGCTGATACTGCCTGAACTTACCATTTTTAGTTAACAGCAAACCTACTAGAATAAACAAAAATATTTAAAAATATCACGTACCGCGTGATAGAATTTCCGAGTTCTTGGAAAGGAAAAGATTAGTTTGCTCCAAGAAAACGAGCTATTTAACATAACGACGACTGAACAATGGCAACAAAGAAAAACGTGAAACTGTTAACAATAGCGGAGACGACAAACCTCAGGGGAAGAAAAGATAATTAATGAAAAAAAATAAAATTTAAAATTTCTCCTAGAAATTAAATTTTTTAAATCATGAAAAAACTATACTGAAAAAGGAACAAAGGTTTCTCAAAATCTAAAAGTTCCTGAAAGCGCGTTCTAAAGAAAACAGGAATAAGGTACGGAAAAGAGAGAGAAGAACATTAAATAATCCGGAATGAAAAAGCAAACGGGAGATATCATTTTTTAAAAAAAACGCGTCATTATTAAAAGACGACAAGTGAAGACATTGAGCTCACGTACGAAATTAATCTAATAAACGGAAATAGGTAAACATAAGAATTCCAAACGCTTTACTAAAAGCCTTGACGGAAAAATTAATATAGTCAAAAGATCCTCAAGCGACCAAAGTAAAATTTTCTATGGGAATAACCTCCCAAGACGAGTGACATCCCAATAGAAGTCAAAAGACAAGGGGAAACTCGCCTTAAAACGGTAATCAAAATATAACCCAAGAAAAAGAGAAATGACGCGAAGAAAAAATTGACATCTTTAATTTCCCAGGCGAAAATTATCATTAACCTGTAAAATTGACGCTAACCGAACGCGTCGAGTAATCCCTTTATAAACGCGGAGGGGGAATACGGTAACCTCCGATTATAAAAAAAAAATAGTAAAGCAAAAGGTGAACATAGTGGATTACCTACACCGATAGACGTGAGAGCCGCAAAAGTCGAAGTCGGGAAAAAAAAAATTTTAATACAGTAGAGGGCGTAGAGGTACGCAACATCATCTATGTTTCTGGTGAACAGCATTGGTGCACGAACTACCCGTCTGCTGCGGAGCCTAACTGTCGTTGAGATACACGTTTGGTAGCTCCCTGTTCACCTGGGAGTTCAGTTGGTCCACGGTTGCACGTCTGTTCGCTTGCATGCATCTCCGTAGCCGTCGTTCACCCTTGTCAACTATGGCCCGTGGTGCCCCACACACGGCACGTCGCTGATTTTGAGGATTGCCATTCTGCTATGCACAGTACATTTTCATTACGGCGGCACGCAAGCAGTTCACAAAACCAGCCGTTTCAGAAATACTGCCGCCCTTGGTTCGGAAGCCAATGATCATGGAGGTCGGATAAATGGTAAAAGTTTTGCCATGTGGCCAACAATTCCAATGTTTTCTGCTTCCATCTGACACCCTTCTTATACCCCCCCCCCCAACTCTGTTACTGGTGTGTACCTTCTGGACGTAACCATTTTCCGCCAAAGTTGAACGTAGCGGATGGTCACATTAATCAGATTAGACTGTGTATTAAAAATGCATCTGAATAACAATTTGTAACCAAGTACAAGTATATTTTAATTTTTACTGTTTTGTGCTACTTGACTGTTAATCTTATTTTGAATGTTTCTTTCGAAATATAATACGTTTTTATTATAATTTAAAACCAATTGATCTTTATTTAAAATAAAATATATACAGGGTGTTCCAACGGTACACATCCAAAATGAAAAATTGAGTAGAGGACCACAATACCTATGAGAATCACCCCCATGTAATTTATCTAAAATATTACTCTTAAGATTTTATTAACGATATTAACAATTTTGTGATTTTGTCGGTAACCCTTCGAAGATATACACACACCGGCCAAAGAATTAGAAACCTTCGTTCAATATGGTATTGACCCTCCTTTGACTGTAATTACAGAACATACGCGGTTTGGCATGGACTCTACAAGGCGTTACAATGCAGGTAAGGTAATTACAGACCATACATTCATCAGAGAGATCTTCATGTCCTGCGGAGTAGACTGAAGCGGATGCCTTCGACGAATATCTCTTTCCAACATGTCCCAAACATTCTCGATCGGATTCAAATCCGGACTTTGCGCTGGCCATGGCAGATGTTGCAACTTGGTGTCATGTTCAGAAAACCACTCCTAAACAATTTCTACTCGATGGACAGTAGCATTGTCGTCCATGAAGAATCCATCACCATTTGGGTACAAATGCACAATTGCAGGATGGACTTGATCTGCAACAGTGTTCAGGCAGTCTTTGGATTTCACCCGACTGTCAAGGAATATCAGGGGACCCTTGCCATACCAAAAAAATATGGCCCATACCATGACACCTCCTCCTGCAGATTGAACTGTGTTCACAACACATGAAGGGTCCATCGCTTCATGCTGCTGCCGCCAAATTCTCTATCAGCTATCGGTGCAAAACAATTTGTAACGTGACTCGTCCGACCACATCACCTTTTTCCAGTCGTCTACTGTCCAGTCACACCGTTCTTTACACCACTGCAGGCGAACTTTCTGGTTTGTTGCTTACACCTTGGGCTTCTTCACAGGCATTCGACTTCCCATCCCTAATCGCTTCAACTCTCGACGCATTGTTCTGGAGGAGATCGGATGCGATGATTCTTCATTGAAGTCTGCCGTAAGTTGCTCAACCTCCGACCTTCGGTTTTGCCACACAATCCGTCTCAGACGACGTCAGTTCCTGTCTGTGTTGATTGTTTTTGATCCACAATTCTGCCGTTTCAACAACTCTTTTGGATTCCGTTTCCACGCATTGAACAGCTTGGTGACCTGACCTTTTGAGATACCGGTCAGTTGTACTGTACTGGAAATCGTAGCTCCACAGCTAGACGAACTCCCACAATAACTACTTTTTAAAACTCAGACAGGTCTGCCTTTTCCCCATTTTGCTTAACTTGAGCAGCTGCAGCTTGTTCCTACCCTGTATCTGCAGCTTGGAATGAGCATGTACCTCACATGATTGCATTTATTTGCACACACAATCGTTTCTGATCTGTGACCCCGCTTTACATATCAGTACAGTAATTCATCACGGGTTTCTAATTCATTGGCCTGTGTGTGTAGAAATTTGTGGCAGACAGTTCGAACAGTTATTGTAATGGCATATTTTCTAAATAATATGTGTGGGTTTTCAATAATCCATCTGTAGAAACCTTTAAGATGATTTAGCTGTTCCCAGAGGATATACCAGTTTTACTATACAACTCCTAATTTTACCTCTAAAATTGCATGCTTTTTTTAATCTATTACATGTACTGTTTTTTTCTGACAGTCTATTAAATACCTATCAGTGCTCTTGACCTGATTTATTTTATTTAGATTCATCATCAAAGATTGCTGAAAGTTCACAATAACTCAGAACTTCCTACTTTAAGCTTGATTTGCGAAAAATTGTATTCATGCAGTTTGTCCATTTTCTGAAATTGAATATTACGTTGCCCAAGGAATATAATTCCATTGACCAAATTTCTCAAAACGACATACATTCCCGAAAACACACATTTTAATGGAATAAGGTAAATTATTGACAAAATCAAAAAATCGTTAATATCTCCATAACAATAACATTACGGATACATATTTGGGGATGATTCTCGTAAGTACTGAGGTCCTCAGTTTTTCATTTTGGACGTGTACCGTTGGGACGCCCTGTATATTTTTAAAAAGTGTATATTTAAAGGGGGCAGTTTGTCTTTTTGTCCGGAGCGCATATTACCTATCTTTATATTGCTAGAGTTCATAAAAATGAAAATTTGGATACTTTTTTCGATTAAAAAAAGGTTTCTTAAAAGCCTATTCACAAGCATTGAACGAATAATAAACAGAACGCGAAATTCATCAGTGCCGTTGAAGTAAAATCATGTTCGATAATTTTATTTTGCGATATAAAAAAATGAAGGAAATTTATTGTGCGATAAATAACAGACATCTGTTTTAAAAAACGATTAAATTAAAGATAAAAATATTATTAAGTCATACGGCGGATGACGTTTTCAATGCTAGTTATCCATAACACAGTTTCTGACATCATAAGAGAACGCATAAGAGTCCTAATGAACTCTAGCAATGTAAAAGTCGGTAATATGCGTCTGGGGTGCCATGAAAGCTAGAGTGGGCTCTGATGGAGGATCCATTTATCCAATATTTTAACTATTCCCTGTATGCAAAAATGATAATGCACAGTTCCCTCTGTCACTGTGCTAATGCATGACAAGTTTGGCATAGATTAGCCGCAATAACTGCCTTCAGTGCATCTCCATCAACAGCAGGCGGTCGTCCAGAGCAGGTGTTATCTTCGACAGATTCATCTCCTTCCAGGAATTTTGAAAACCAAAACTGAGCTTTTCATGTTGACAAGGCATCCTGTGCATACGCTTAACATACATTTCAAGATGTCTCAGTTGTCTTGTGATAGTTTGAATTCAAAAAACAATGTTGCTCGAATTTTGACCTTCCATTTACCGCTTGTGACTATGATAAAGTAATTTCAATTAAGACTTCTCAAAAGAATAAGTATAAAGATTCAAATTTTTGTTAAGTGGTTCAGGCCGCTGAAATAAGCAAGAATTTATTAAATGACCTGGTATTTACCATACTATTTGGAATTTCTTATCTTTTAGAATATCTCTGTATACATATCGATCCGTAATGTCATCTATTTGATGTATGTTGTCATCTATCCAGTGTAAGAAAGTGCTCCCACATAATCAGTGCGATAAATGGTAATTGTCTCTGTTGGCAATTGATATGCAAGATTACAAATGAGTATAACAAATTCTAGTCTAGATTTACGATTTTTGGTGAAGATAAAAGGTTTCGTTACTCGAATTCCAGCATTATTCGAGCGTCGTGAAACACTT
Source organism: Rhysida immarginata (assembly GCA_023313115.1). Taxonomy (NCBI): domain Eukaryota; kingdom Metazoa; phylum Arthropoda; class Chilopoda; order Scolopendromorpha; family Scolopendridae; genus Rhysida; species Rhysida immarginata. The sequence continues at coordinate 1,150,090 of JAHWFO010024188.1, forward strand.
TTCCAACTGAAATTTACGCTACGTTCTACATTAATTTCACATATTTCATGTTTCTTTTACTTTCGCACTATAATGCAGTGCAGTCTAGGAGTTGTTTTTTGGGTCTGTAACTTCTTGGCGAGTCTGCCCTTTCTGATAGATTGGCTTGCATTTTGCCAATTTACAGTCATTTTGAAATTGTGTATGCACTACAAATAATTATCCACACTTTGCATATATTTGCATGAGACGTAATAGTAATTGGCTGTCATGTAAATGGAATAAGCCGTAAAAATAGGGAGGGGGAAGGGATAGAAGTGTTAGGTCTTAAACTATTTCCCATCAAATATTGTTTTTAATTTTTTTACGAAAGCAATGCTTGAAAAATAAAACAATTTATCAGCACCATTTTATTATTAAAATTTAGCTGTATAGGATCATATAATAATCCTGGACTTTTACTTGTTCTCATTATTTAAGTACCTAACAAAAACCTCTTTTTTTTTTGCCTTGACCAAGGATTCTCTCTGAAATGTCAGCTTTTTTTTTTCAGGATCTTTCTATTCTGTGTCTAATTTGCTTTTTATTCCAGGTTTTTTTGTGTCTCCTCCTTTTTTTCTTTTACATCCATCATTAACAAAAACTCAATTTTTTAACTTTTTTATGCGCCACCATGAAAATACACGGTTATGGCGGTTAAAATGTTTATACCCGTACATTTTCAGTTTACAATGTATTATATTCAAGTCATAAGTGCGCATTTTTTCAGTAGGAAATAATTCTCCTTTAAATATAATTTTTATTTTTAAATAAACCGTTTCTCTTGTCGTTTTTTTAAAACAGTGTGCATTTTTATACAGGGTGACCCAAACTTATCCCGCATAATTGTTTAGGAACATTGTATGGTTCAAATGGAACAAAAAATGTCCTATAAATAGTACTTCTAGTTTCGATCGTGTGTGAGATATTGACGTTTGTCTATTTTCTTTTATTTATAGTCTTTTCCTAGAAAAAACGTAGGATTACCTATTTATTCTTAAATACGAGGGTTGTACCAAAAGTAAGATTCCCATATTTTTTACAAGTAGAAAACATTGTTTATTGTTATTAATTTATACATCGTTGAAAAGCTTACACTGTTGTATATTTTTCAACATAGTCTCCATTTTTTTCGACACACTTTTGAAGACGGTGCTCCAGCTTTTGTATTCCTAAGTCGAAGAAGTCTCCCGCCAATCCGTTCTTTCAATTGTGCCGTGGGAAGCTTCAGGAATGCGTTCAACAAGTTCACGGACAGTGACCCTCTGATCTTTCAGGAGCTCACTGTTGATCTTCTGGGCAATCGAATCCGAAACCGGCGGTCTTCCACTCCGTTCTTCATCGTGAACTTCCGTGCGACCCTCAGCAAAAGCCCTGCACCATTTTCGGACGTGCTGAACGGACATGCACTTATCACCATAAACCTCAGTCAGTTGCCGATGAATCTCCACGGGCGGTAACTTCCTTGCGTGGAGAAACCGGATTACTGCTCCAACCTCGCACTTGGCGGGAGCGGCAATCAACACTTCCATCTCTGACGGCTGCCAAGCGAACACTGAGCGCCGTAGGAATCACTCGAGAGTGGGGTTCGAGAGTGCGGGAACCACTGCGCATGGCACTGTTGTCGGATTTAGCCTAGCACCTTCCCTCGAGGCTGTAGCTCATTGGGAACCTTACTTTTGGTACAACCCTCGTATACTGTTCCTGTTTTGCATGCCATACATAAAGAGGAATCGTCGTAACACGTGTGAAAGGTATTTCATTGACTTGACCGTTGATTTGAGCAGTTACTCATTCTGCAACACAACACCGAAGTTCATTATGGCATTTATTTTCACAAATGAAGTATATGCGAACATCCATTTTTACTATGGGCTTACTGCTGGTAATGCTGCAGAAGCCAGCAGTTTGTACGTGGATGCATTTCCCCATAGGCGCTATCCACACCGAGAGGTGTTTTCGAGGGTACACCAAGTTCTAAGGGAGACAGGATCATTCAGACGTCGATGTAATGTTTATAGGACATTTTTGTTCCATTTGAACCATACAATGTTCCTAAACATTTATGCTGGATAAGTTTTGGTCACCCTGTAGAATTAAAACTTGTAGTTTTCCAAATAAATAAATAAATAAATAAATAAATAAAAATATATTTGTATAACTTTAGTCTTAATTTAAAATTGAATTTAATTTCTATGCATTTGAACATAACGAATTAATTTTTGATAATAACAATAAAATGTTCTTGTTGAGTAAATCTGTGGCAAAAAGAATGGTTTGAATTACACAGGCTAATAAAAAAAAACTTTTAAAAGTCATTTTTAACATTAGGACCTGATTCTCGTACATTTTCTTTTGTGCTGAATCCGAATCTCAGATATTTTTCTCTCACCCACAGAATTGTTTATCAATGAAACACTTAAATTATTCAGAGTTTGGGTCCTGATAAATTTCCTTGTGGCCAAAAAATATGGATACTTTAACATTGCAGTCGCTTCTCTTCACACCAATTACTTTTTACATGTCAGTCCCTATGTGCATAACTTGGAAACGTGACGTGAAGGAAAAAATCTAAAAGCAAATGATTCAGCGCACAAAAAAAAAAAAACCCCACAAGAATAAGGCTAATTCATTCAAGATGATTTTTCATCGTTGACCCGAGTTATTTCAATGAAATAAATGTGGCGAATGGATCCGTTCAGCTGACTGAATGACAAAGTGATTTATGACAAAATTAGAGAATCGAGTTTGGAATTTGACCCTGCAAATCAAAAATTGTAAGTTTCCCGCTTCTCTTCTTGCATGCGACCGAAGATTATAACGAACGAATCGTGTTGTTTATGATTTCGCTGGCTTTGTTTCATCTATGTTCAGACTATCCCATTCTTTCCGAGGGGAGGATAATTCTTATGCTCTTCAGCTCGCATGCAACCAAAAATAAGGAGAAATCCTTATCGGCGAGCGAATTATCGACCAAAAACTGTCAAAATTTCTTGGCATTTTCCGTGGTAGACGTTCGCGTTTTGTTTCTTCAGTTAAAATAACATCACGTTAATGGGTTTACCCTATTCGATGGGAAAACTGAGGAGGAAATTTTTAGCGTTTTATAAAACAAACAAACTCGAAACAAAAACGTTTTCAAATCCTTTTGTCACATCATTCACTTTTTCCCAGAATCACTTCCAGTCACATCATTAACTTTGTCCTAGAATCATTTTGTCTCGCAGTCAACTCGACATGTTCAGTATGCCATATTGAAGTCGTCCAATGAGCTTGCAATGAGGATTGAAAGTGATCAACTCATCGGATTTTGGTGGACTTTTTTTTGTTTTGTTTGGAATTTGCGGTTGAACAAATGTGCAATTGGAATTTTTTGTGTATCTCTTACGGTTTTCGAGATAGTATTTAGATGTGCCTTAATTTGCATATTTGAGATGATGAAAGGCACTCCATCAGATAGAGCACCCTCCAGTTCCTAATCATTTCTTGTATTGGAATTGGTGTAACTACATTGGTATCCTAGATAGGAGAGGGTAACTGACTTTTAATTCACCCAGTATAATTTTAAAAAGAATGACTACCCTGCCTTGTAAAGATCTATGACAAATGTTGAAGGACATTTATCACAAAGGAATCTAACATTGATGACGATGCGGATACTTTTGAGGGGACTATCCAACGAATTATTGAAGAATGTATTCTTTAAATTAGTTGTAATATTAATAACCGTTTTCCAAGCTGGTTCGGATCCTTCACAAAGAAAATTCTTAATAAAAAGAAAAGAATTCACAAAAAATGCAAACAAACAGGTGGTATTAAGTTTAAAAATAGTAGGCGAAAACTCTTATTAAATTAGATGTAGAAAATTTTAAAAAAACATGCAAAAAGATGTTTATTCAAATGACCCATCTTCCCATCTTAACTCGCGATACCAGGAAGAGATTGGCATTATTCGGAGCTCTGTCAGAAAATGCCTGTTGTAAACTTTCAAAATAATCTAACATCTCTCGGCCTTTGGAATAATCATAGAAAATTATAGCACTAATTAGAATTGTGTTTTATCTCTATCTGCTAGTGCACGAGCTTTAGAATTGTGTCACGCAAAAACAATGCAATGTGGCACGCTCATATCTCGCATGCGACCATATGATAGAGCCACGGAATTCTAGAAACTACCGTGAAGGCCGTGATAGAGTGAAGTACTTGGAAAATATAAAACAAATTTTGTGGGATGCATGCAGTGTTCCTGGCTAAAAAATTTTAGAATGCCCTTTGTCTTAAATCAATTTATAAGATTATTAATGCAGAAATTAAATCATCTGATTTACTTTGGTTACTTAACTTTAATTGACATCATAATTTGCGTAAATACGGACTGTTTGAGGAATATGGAAATAATTGTAATGTTCTTCATTGTATTATTCTATTGATGTCCTTTTCTTGGATCTCCCATTTGGTGACCCAGCCTCCATTTTGGCAAAGAGAGTTTTAATTTAATTTAATTTAATATTATTGCAACAAAGCTGCAATTTTTTTTTTATTTAAGTGATCTATAAAAATTAAGGATAGCATGTAGCAAGTGTTTTTTATTGATATATTGTAACAGTTTTAAGTTGTCGATGGAAAAATCGTGACCCGTCTCTATTGAATGTTTGGCTATGGCTGATTGACTGCATCTACCGAATCTTCTGTGGTCGAGGTGTTCCTTAAATCTGGTGGATAAACTGCGTTTGGTCTGACCTTTGTAAAGCTTAGGACATTGCAAACAATGGATGACGTAGATGCCTGAATTTTGTATATCCGGTACCTTATCTTTGGGATTGCCCAGCAAGTTTCGTATTTGGTTGGGGTTGCTGAAAGAAAGAGAAATGTTATATTGTTTGAAAATTAAATTTAAATTTTTAATAAGTAGTTTTATTGTAAGGAACGGATATTGTTCTATACTTATCTTTGATGGGATGTAGAGTGGTTATGTCTGTTATGGGTTACTTTAATTATTATTTTCAAAATTGTTTCCTCACTAGCGCCACGAAGCTAGTATTGAAAAATGACGTAGTGATTTTCAATCACGTGGTAGAGTTTCCCATCTGTTTCTCTGCATCTGTGTTACAGATTTCATATTCCGTGTCACTATATCAAGAATCTTTTGAATCATACAGAACTGGATATGTTTGTATTTCTAGAATTACATCTGTAGAAGCTCGTCTTCGCACATTTGTTGTTCGGGAGTCGCCATTTTCATGAAACGATTGAAAACGATTGAAACCTGTGAATTGCTTGCTTGAGCGGATATGGATGCATTCAACGTATATGCATGAACACGCAAACAATGCGTCTTTGAAAACCCGCCTTAACAGCTGCTGGTTAGCACTTGCATGTGAGCACTGTTACAATTTTGAATGCGTAACTCGGAAAGTACTCGTTGGAATACGATCAAATTTTAATAGTATACACAGTTTTATGTACCCTGTTTTTCCTTCAAAATTCATTATTTTAGGCATTGCAGAGCCCGAGTTATTAACTTGTTGATCTTGGTGGCGGCATTTTAATTTCGGTTCATAACTCAGCGTTCAAATTCGGACCCACATTGTATTGAAAGAAAATGTGCATTCTGGTCACCTCTGTCATTGCTTACAGTTATACACACTTTTTCAGAATCACCTTGTATAGTATGGGCAGCCATTATTTATTCTGTTTTCCAGTAAAATGGTTGTATACATCGATTATCAGAAGATGTCAGTCACTTTAGTTGGGTCTCCAATTGTCATTACTCTTGTCCACAAAAGAATTTTATTAAGCATATACGTATTTCGAACTCATTGAGTTCATTATTCAATGCCGATACGTATATGAACTCAATGAGTTCGAAATACGTATATGCTTAATAAAATTCTTTTGTGGACAAGAGGTTGTTGTCAGTTGGTCATGTCGTTATCCACAGTCCTTTCCAGTTTCTCATTTTCATTACTCAGGTGATTTCTATTGACTTTCCTTTTCTTGGTCTTTATATCAACAATTTTTTTTTAGGCAATCGACGTGTACAACCATTTCATCATCATCACGCACCCTCCTAATGCAGCAGTCAACATTACTAGTTTTTCTTGCTATCGGATATGGTCCATTATAGCGATGTCCAAATTTGTCTTTGCCCTTCCATTTAATCAATAGCCATACCTTTTCCCCAGATTCAAAACCTTCAAGTTTCTCATATACATTGCTTCTATTTATTCTCTTTATCTAATTTTCCTTACTGTAATCATAGAAGGAGAAGGGAAAACTTGCTTATGCTTACACATTGGCATAGAAGAAAATAATTTTTTATTATTGAAGAATTAATGCTTATCTGAAACCAGTTGTAGTAAACATTTCTTTATTAGAGTTAAAAATACACTAATAAATTTAGTTTACAATTTTTGATGAGATATTTATAGAAAAACTTGCGACCGAACATTAATGTGTGCAGCCACTCCAAAATGTCTCTGTGGCAGTTTTGTGAAACTGTGGTGCAGCTGCAATTTTGGCTCCACTCACAGAATTGTTTTGCAGTTTGGGTGGTTTATTTAATTTGATTTAAAAGATATTGTACAAATAATATTATTTATTTTTTCTTTATTATTTTTTCGTTAATATTTATTGGGTTAAATATATTGTTTATGAAATTAATTATATTTAAAAAATAAATTGAATAAAGAAAATCAAATAGATGCATAATCATAGTATTGTCATAATCATGATTATGGACATATTGGAAAGAGACATTCGTCGAATGCATCCGCTTCCATCTACTCTCTGATGGTCTCTCTGATGAATGCACGGTCTGCGATTACCTTATCTGCATTGCAACACCTTGTAGAGTCCATGCCAAACCGCGTATCTTCTGTAATTACAGCCAAAGGAGGGTCAATACCATATTGAATGAAGATTTCTAATTCATTGGCCGATGTGTGTAAGAGTTACCAGGAAAATAAGCTTTGAGCCGCAATAGCAGTGGCACCATCATGCGGGGAACACAGAGAATTACTGAGTTTCTCTATATCCCTTTGTATGGCTATGATTATGCTAAGACTAACAGCAATTCTTCTCACCTCTTCAATTCTCTTAACTATACTATTTCTAATGTCAAGCAACCACCTAGTTGATCTGAGGCAATAACCACTTGGCATAGATAATACTACAGGAACAAGTAGTTCCAGTCAGGTAACTTCAAAACCTGAACATAAGAATTTGTACATTCGCGAAAGTGAAAAAGATGATTTAATATTTTTTATCATGTTAGTATTTTAAAGAGCATTATTATTTTATGTTATATGCATTATTTATTAAAATACAAATTAATAAATACATAAAATTTTAACATTACTTTGACAAACTTTTTATATTTTATTTTAATTCATTTTTAAAATTTTCTTGGAAATTTTTATTTTATATTCTTAAAATTAAATCAGTGGATTTTTTAAGATTTTCCTTTTAAAATAAATCAGTAATTTTCTTGATATTTTCTTTTTTAAATTAAATTGGCAAAATTTTATGTTTGATTTTTAAGATAAAATATTTCCTAATAAGATATCTGAAATAAAAAAATTAAACATTTCTCAAAAGAATATTAAAAACAATATTAAAAAATTTCCATTTTAAAATTAAAAAACACAATAAAAATTTTTCCATGAATATATTTAAAATAAAATACTAGAAATGTAAACTAATCGACGAAATATTTAAAAAAGTTTGCTAAAAAATAGCACAAGATAAAGGCGAATACAAAATGTTGATGGCTCGGTGGCCATGAGTGTTAACGCACAGGTCTTGCTGCTCTCGAAACCAGCGAGTTGCGGGTTTGATTCCCACTGAGGGCATGGATATTTGTGTCTGTTCCTTTTCAATGTCATCCTTTCATCATTTTCATGCATACACTGGAAATAAAAATTTCAGTTTCAAATTTGGATCAGGTCTCTATCGATTTCCCCGTTTCAAATTTCAGTCAACACCAAATGTTAAATCACGTGGTCCCTAGATGGTCAAAAGCGAACAAGAAGAAGTACATGATAAATAGTTAAATAAAAAGAAAGATAATAAAAAAACTTAACTTATGTACACTACTTTTTTTTTCTGATAGATCAGATGATGTACTTTTTTCCTTTATCAGTATCTAGGAGTCTGCACAATGACAAGAAGTAGGACAATGGCTGAGGGTAACTATATGGTCACTTGACATGAGAAATAGTATAAGGTTTCCCTGTGTTATTCATGGCTACTGCTTCAAAAATATCCTTTTCCTACTAACCATAGGGTGTACGAGGAATCTATCTAAAGGAGAAATATGGAGGTTTCCTCAAGGTTTTCATTTTCAGAGTTTCTAATGGAGAATAGTACTGGGATTCAATTATCTATCCCAATTTTGTGGTTTGTTCTCACATAATCGTCTAATGATCGCTATAATCGTCTGGTTCATTCGCTCCACCAGACCATTTGAAATTGCTACATACTATCAGTTCTTTGAATGCCCTGACAACGGTTTGCTGTATCTGAAAACCAACTCATTGCATCAATAAAGAGCAGAATAAACTAGTTCCCATCATTGCTTTCTCGCACCAGACCAATACTGTATAGGCGTCTTTTTCTTCCTTAAGCATGATTGCTGGCATCCCACACATGGCTTGATGTATCCATGAACATCCTTACTCATGAACATCCTTACTCTTGCCCAATAGTAGTGAAGTGAAATTTCATGACACATGGCCCTCGTTCCCCAGTGCCTCCCAAAACCTGTGGATTGTACTGTTTCAATGACCTTAAATCTTTCTCCTTCACCCACACATAGTTATCTACCCTGCTCACGGCCATTCTTAGTGGTGTTTTCTGCTATGTGGTAAAACACATCATTTAATTTAAAGTATTCACTTGTATTACTACTTTCCTCACTTATCCCTTCAAATATTTTCACCATTATTTTCAACAGGAGCATAAGCAAATCAGGTTGCAAGGGATTAAGGGATAACACAGAATCAGTGTTAGCATTTGCATCAAGCACAATGTGCACTTTAGTCGTCAGCTTATCTTCTCTCACTAACGGTTATGAGGTATAAAATAACCAGGATTTCTATCTGGCACAGAAGAAAGATAGCCCATATCAATATACATTTTAACGATTTCATTTTAACGCTCGTATAGTTTCATTGGACTCAAATTTTCTTTCCAAATTACGTAATCTGCGCTTGGCCATTGTTCGAAAAGTTCCTAACCTAGATGGACTCTCTTTAAAAGGCGGAGAGATAACATATCTATCACTTTCTTCACGAGTGGTTGCTGCTACGTAAATTTCTTCGCAGCAAGCATCAGGGAACTCCTCTAATTCCCAGAATTTTGTTAATAATTTATTAACCTGGGTTTCCGTAGTTAAAGAGAACGAAAGTGATGTCTCATTTCATGCAATAGTGGGGGCATTGCCCATTAAAACATAGCCCAATAGAATCCCCAATGCTGTGGGAAGATAACTAACAGGGGGAGTCACTTATTTCCAGTAAAAGGAACTGGGCAAACAACTGTGCACCTAATACCAAATCTATATTACCAGGGGTATTCCAAAGGGTAAATGGAATAGATAAGAAAGATGGTGTATTCACATCTAATGGTAAATGACTTAGATATGAAAGATGGTGAGGATTAACATCCACTGTCAAGTTTATTCAAAGCTCTTCTGAAATCCTTGGAATAACCAACGGTTCAATGTCCAATTGACTGTCATTGACTCTTGACCTAATTTGCAAATGAACATGTCCCAAAACTCCTCTTGGGAATTTGTCTATTCCTCTTAAGATAGTATTCGTAGAAGCCAATACAGAAAGTTTCAACCTTTTATAACAACTTTGAGAGATTAGATGGTTCTGTGAACTACTGTCTAAGAGGCAGCACATCATATGCTGCTGTCTATGTGAATCATTCGCAAATACAAAAGCCATGGCTAGCAGTATAGTTGTAGGCACTTCTGAAGAAGCATTGAAACTTTCCATTATAGTATAACAAAGCGACACCGCTGAAGCGATAACATCAACAGAAATGGCGAGGTTGATGCCTGATTAGCCTTTGGTGAGCCCATTAGTGATTGGTATTGAGCTTGTCCTTGCTCAAACTTATTTGAAGCATTATCGAAATGAAATAATAAAATGATGCCTCGCATTAAACACTGAGCAAGCATACAAATTAATATAGCCTGCACTGTGACAAAAATGCATATTTTAGCCGTTTTCGAAGAATCTATATTAATGAAAACCTGAGGCACTGTCGAACTTTTTCTTCCCACACACATCTAGACTGGTCAGCCGAAGAGAAATTGCAACATCAAGTTCGCTCAAGCACCTTCACTCTACCTTTTGCAAATTTTAGAAAATCCGTATACACCGGAATGCTCTTGTCATGCACAGCCATCTCAAACTGGGTTAAAGTTTCATTGTCGATCTTTCTTAAAGTCGAATAGAGCACTATAAAGTCTGCTAAATCTTCAACTGGAGCTGCCTTAAAGCTGCAACAGCTGCTGCATGGTACTCTATAAATGCACCTAATGTCTGATAAGTTAGACTACGTATAGACTTAATATCCCAAATCTGGGAAATATAATGAACTCCTAAACTATGCTTACCTTGATATTTAGTGATGAGGGCTTTCCAAAATGAATTGTAGTTGGTTTCGTTTGGTATGGCGATGCAAAAGTAGACAAAGCCTTGCCGGACAGTTTCCCGACTAAACAGTGAATTTTATCTGCATCTCTCAGCTGAGGATTAGTGTAAATATTCTGTTAGAAGGACTCATAAAAAAGCAGCCAGCTTTCAAAGCTCCCATCAAATTCTGGAATAACTATTGCTGGTAACTTTATCCTTAAAGGTTGTGCCCCCATAGTTGCAGGAATGGCTATTGATTAAAACTTTCCAAAAGTTTTTGAGTCCTTTTGATTCTGGGGATCCCAGGAGAATTACAGGGTTTGTATAAAAGGTATCGGGAATAAATTTTTCCTGACGTGACTGTAGTGCGCAAAGTGCTTGCACCAAGCGTGCTGAATGGTGTGGGGTCTGAGCATCAAAACGCGCTAAGCGTTTGTCACCTGCACGTGTTTGTTAAGGTTAGATCGAAATTTAAGAGGACCCTTCTCGAGTGACTCGGTGCAAGCTCAAAATTCAGCGAATGATTTAACAGTGCTATGCCATCAAATTTTGTGTTGGACTGGGGAAATCGGATACAGAGACGTTGGGCATGATTCGCCAATTGTTCAAGGATGAAAGCATGTCACAAACTGCAGTTTTTAAGAGTGTGGAGGAAGAGCCTCGTGCTGGATAATCGTCAAAGTCAAGAACCGACAACAAAGTGCAACGTGTGTGTGAAGTGCTACCTGAGAAGAGAAGGATCAACTGGGTGAAGCCAGCCATCGCCAGAAATGTAAATTGCATCACGACAGTGCACCCAGCCACACATCCCCCAAGGTATCCAACTACCTGATGCAAAACAGCGTCGCGACGATTCCCCAACCCCCTTACAGTCCCGACTTGGCTCCAGCAAACTTTTTCCTATTCCCAAAAGTGAAATCCTCCTTCAATGGACACCACCATGGGACCCTAAGTGCCATCAAAGAAGCTTGCATGAATCCACTTAAGGACCTTCCAGAATCCACTTACCAGGGAGCTTTCGAGTCATGGAAAAGCTGCTGGTGAGAGTGTGTTGATGCTCAAGCGATGTACTTTGAAGAATTTTAAGGTTTTGTAGCAATATCTGAAATATGTGTAAATCTATTATTCCAAAGTTTACCCCGGTACTTTTTATACTCACCCTGCATTTACCATTGGAGAGGTACCTTTGCCATGGCAGAGCTACGTGGATAGGATGGAACGCAAGATGGCGGATATCTCGACATTGGAATGAAGATCGAATGCCCTGCAACATAGTAGGAGCAGCATAGCAGAGTAAGGAGACAAGTGAGATATCGAAGAAATTAGGCACAGTTGATAAAATGAAAACAGTACACTGTCTTACAAAGAGACAAACCCATGCGGAGAGGACATATCAAGGGTGATAACTGTAAAGGGAAGAAAACTGTCTTATCAGAGTAAGAATTCCATGGTAACCCTGTTGGTAACATATTTTAGAAGCAAAAACAGGGGCGAGATTTAATTGTCCGCATTTGATACTTATTCACTTAGTGATACTTATATCTAAAATATCCAATAAAACTTTTTATTGGAATATCACAGTATTATCCAGGATCACTCATTATCTGGTTTTGAGAAATTGTTTGTATTAGGTATTGCATATCAAATGTCGGATTGCAGAGGTCATCTTTAATGGCCTCTAGAAAGGCCACCTTCACACGTGCTATTCGAAATAACCCCCATTACAAACCAAACATTGTGGCCAACAGAATCCATGGCCACAGGACTCAATAAACTTCCGGAATGCGTTTTCGACGACTGCTTGGCTTAGGAATGTTTTCCTCCGGAGAAAATTGTCCAGGCTCTAGAAAAGATGGTAGTCGGTAGTGGAAAGGTCCGGAGACTATGGGGGGTGGGGAAGCACCTCGTAGCCCAGAGCCCGTAGCGCCTGCACGGTCGTTTGTGCAATGTGCGGATGTGCGTTGTCATGCAGCAGAAGGATGCCTTTGCGATGCACAAGTGCAGGTTGTTGCTGACACAGTTTTGTGCACATACGATGCAGTTCACGACAGTAGGTCGCAGCGGTGATCATATTCCCCTGCTGCAGAAAGCTATAATGCACTACACAACAGATGTTCCACCAAACTGTAACTATAAGCTTCCTGGGGTGTAACGGGGGTTTAGAGAATTGTCGCGGTGGTTTATCAGCATCCAGCCACTGTGCTGACTGTTTCCTATTGTCGTATAGGAGCCACTTCTCGTCGCAGGTGACAATGCGATCAAGAATCCCCGCTTCTTCCCCGCGAAAGCAATTCCGTACGCACCTCCAACCGACGCTCTTTTTGGTTTTCCGTAAGTTCGTGTGGGACTCATTTGTCCTGCTTTTTCACCTTGCCAATGGTCCTAAGGTGTCTACAGACAGTCAGTGCTGATACAGATCGCTTCAGATCGGCATCTTTCAACACGTTGGGTGGTCTGCCGCGTGGCTCATTTGCCAGGTCCGTCACTCCCGCCCGGAATTTTCGAAACCAACGTTGGATAGTACGTTCAGTTATGGTGCCTACATCGAATACCTTATTGATGTTTCGAGATGCGTTGGATGCAGTGTAATTCAACCTCAACTCGTAATGCATTATCACACGTAATTCATATGAAGTCATGACTATCTTTGCTTGAGTTCAAATGCTATTAAATATCATTGCAGACATGCAAAATTCAGGGAGCTGTTCGCTGATAGGTTTATCTCTGGGAATGTACCACTTTGTTATGGGTACTTGCTACTAAACATGAAAACCGTGCTGAAGCGTGGAACCCATCTTGAAAGCCGACATTTGATATGCAACGACCTGATACATTTCCTGAAAAACTCAAAAGTGTCCTTTTACGAAATCAATTTGAGACACACGCATCTTTTTATACATTAATTTATTTATGGAAAGAATACTGTTATTTCAGTCTGTTTACATGATTATACCGTAAATACTGTATTTAGTGCCAGACCTGAAATACCCGGCCCGCCTGCATTAAGCGCCTGGGGGTCTGCTGAATTTTTGCATATAAGCGCTGGACCTTCAATAACTGCCCGGGCACTTATTTTAGTTAATTTCGTAGATTTTTCTTCTCTTGCTGCTTTCTCACGGAAATGTTTGCTCTCCTAAATGCCACTGCTAAACCAGAAATTAGATATCAGCATGATTGTCTTCTAATTTCTTGCTTTTAGTTTGGATTCAGTCAAGCAACGTAGCTGATGAAAAATGAAAACTTCACAGTTAAAGCATCAATTTTAATCTCGCAACAGTAAAGTTAGCTGAAAACCATTCTACAGAGGCTACAGCCAAACAGTTTAACATTGATCCTTATGGGAATGGAAAACACAGCAGGACACTTTAGAAAAGATGAAGGAGAAGGGCGAGAATTTTGCATAATTGTATCCATCACAGTTGTGCAGAATTTTATAAGCGCCGGACCTGTAATACCGGCCCGCCTGCATTAAGCGCCTGGGGGGTCTGCTGAATTTTTGCAAATAAGCGCCCAGGCACTTAATACAGTATTTACGGTATATAATTATAGTTGATTTCCTTGCAGTATCTAAAATGTCTAATTTTTGATCCAGTGTAAAATCGTTGCGTTACTTCTTCTGAGATGCAGACATGTCGATAATAAAGATGAAACTTAACGAAATAAAAATGCTAAATATTAATGATCGGTTTACATTTAGCCGGCAAGGCGGCAAAGCGGCAACTAGAAATATGTCAAGTCAAGTGCTGCGCACTACGTCCAAGGCCAACTAGAAATAGGTCAAGTCAAGTGCTGCGGCCGGCAAAATAAGCCAGGCTGTAAAGTTGAAATTTGTTCAACTTTTGCCGGTTGCCGCTCTTGCCGGTTGCAGGTTCATCCAATCACGTTCGACTACTGGAGCATGTGATCAAAAAATAAAAATAGAATAAAGAGAATGCACTTTATTTTGTAAATGTAAAATTATAAATTGCTATTGTCCTTCAACTTTTTACATCGTTAAATAGATACGTTTGGTTAAATTTTAATTAGATAATTCAGTTGGAAATTAGCAAGTTTTAGAACAGAAACGTGATCAAGAATTTGGTTTTCGATTGCCTAGATTGAAAATATTGCCGATCGATGTTGGCGACAATCAAATTTAAATATAATCTTGATGACTTTTTATAAATAAGAGAAAATATACACACTGAACAAGTATAAATAAAACTAGAGTTTATTTGTATATTCTGTTTCGTTATGTTTTAATTCTGCTTTCTCAGCGACATACAACACAGTTGAACTTCTTTATAACGAACTCTGATATATAAAAAAAATAAACGAATCAATTCGGAATTCTCAACTGTGCCAATTGGCCTTTCAACAGTGATATAACAAATTCCGAATTGGCTCAGATTTAGCAAATTTCGGATACTACAAATTTCTATGAACCGTGAACTTCGTCCAAAGTTTTACTGCAATAACTTAACATTGAAACATAATGGCGTCCATCATTATATAATTTCTCTTCCCTTGCCGCTTCTCTCATGCCGGTCCAGTGGGAACAACTCGCGCGGGCGGTAGAGGAAGCAGGAGGGGGGAGGCAGAAAAAGACGCTTCACCGCTTTGCTGCCTTGCCAGTCTAATGTGAACGGGGCATAAGAAGAGTGATATAAACATGCTGCGAATAGGATTGTGAAGAACTGAAATTCTGAGTTTGGTTTCGACAATCGACAGTCAAACAGCACAGGGAAAAATGAAACGAGTGGTCTGGAAGCAATACTCTCACCGCCATACACGTCCAGGAATTATCTAGGGAAAGTACACTGAACTAGGCAAGGAGCCAGATAAAACCTAGTTAAGTCATCCAGAGGATAAAAAGGAATATTATTTATCAAGGTATATGTTTATATACACAGTGAGAACAAATCAAAATTCGCGACTATGGAATGTCACATGAGTCATTGTTGATATCCAATAGAAAATATCGGAATTCGCGAAACATCATCGAATATCGCATGACTAAAAAAAATTCTGCAAAGACTGTAGTTTAAGATTCCTAGAATGAATTTCTTTATTTTTTGAGCTAAAAATTATGTATTATCCGGGATCAGTGAAAAAATAATAGATATTAACAGGCTGAATTTACATAGAAATAGCTTTTAAGGGAAGGAAAATCACGTATTAAGTGGTCACATATTAACGGGGTTTTACCACTTGGTTTTACTGTAATTCAACATAACTTAAATGGCTAGATCTATGCATGAAACGGGAATAGTAAAACGTTCGATCTCACCACACCACTGATCACCTTGATGAATATTACCTGCTTGCCAAATGCTAAAAATAATGCGACTATCCTCATTTCCTGATCACCTTACTAGGTGGCAAATCTTATCACAGGCTGATTGTAGTAACTAATTTATTGAAACGAGTTTAATTTATTAAATTAATTGATAATAGAAATTGTTTATTAATGGTTATTCAAACATTATCATCAATAAGTATATTAAAAATAAGTTAAAACACGATTTAAAAATAAAAATCAAATTTAGACTATTTTTGATTAATTGTAAATAATCTAAATTTGATTAGATTATATTTAATAAGCAATATATTATAGTGTTTATTATTTGATTAATTGTAAATATTTCAAAATAATTATTACCATTCTTAATTTACGTACTTCAAACCTGATGTTTAAAAAAATCTATCTTTAAAAAAAAAAAGAATAACAAAATTTACAAAGATGTCTTGCAAATATTACTTTTTTTATAAAATTCATTGATTAAAATATTTCTAAATTAATTATATATAGCAATTTAAGTGAACAGTTAATTGTTATGAAAAATACAGTTTATAAATTACTCTGGATATAGTTTTGTTTTGCCATTTGATTTTATCAGCTTTTTCTGCGTATTTATGACCAATATTTGTAAGAAGGGATTTTACAAACATTTTAATAATTAATACAGAAACAGATTTGTAAAAAAAAAATACATCAGATGAGTTGAAAGAAAAGGAAGAAAGAGTTGTAAAAACATCTAGTATTTTTGACGAATGATGAACATATGGGAAGAGCGAAATGAAGGTAAGATAAAATAAACCACCTCTGTCCAGATTATTAATTAAAACTATTAAAGGAGTGTTGGAATTCGGGGTTTTCACTGATTCCAAACAAAGTTCACATACAATATGCTCATCAATGATGCATATTAAATGACCAGGAACGATAGCTGTTTGTTGCATATTGCAAATTTGGAAAGTAAACTGATTCGGGCTTCAACATAGCCTTTAATTCAGATATTGCTTTGGAAATATATGCTTCATGTTCTTTATTGCTTACTATAGCAGTTTACTTGATAAACTAAATGTTGAACAAATGGATGGTTCTGCAACATTAGCATAAGGAGAAGCCACAATCTGCAATATTAGCATAAGGAGAAGCCACAATTAATCCAGATTGTACGACTTTTTATTTGCTTGCTGTAATGTTTCAACATCAGTTTGGTCATTCGACCAGAGTAGATGACTTTCCACAATTGGTGCATATTAATGAGGTGGGCGTGGCCAATTAAACCTCGTTTTCCACCAATCAGCGTGCAGTATTCGCATCACGTGACCCCCCACCACCCCTCCTCCCCTCACATTCCTGACGTCACAGACGTGCAGCCAATCCGCGTGCAGAAGGCGACTCACGTGACCCACCACCACCCCCTGCCCCTGTTTTGGGTGTTGGCCTTTTATTTGGGTGTTGGTCTTTTATTTGGGCGTTGGCCATTTAATTTGGGCGATGGCCTTTTAATTTGGGCGTTGGCCTTTTAATTTGGGCGTTGTCCTTTTAATTTGGGTGATGGCCTTTTAATTTGGGCGTTGGCTTTTAATTTTGGCGTTGGCCTTTTAATT
>JAHWFO010024188.1:1187638-1218754 GCA_023313115.1 Rhysida immarginata
AGCATATGACAGAGTTCCTCGGGAGAAGCTCTGGCAAGTGTTGCAAGAGTATGGAGTGGATGGGCAATTACTGGTTGCTATCATGTCTCTGTACGAAAGCTCTGAGATGGCAGTGATTGGAGTAATGTTTGATGTAGTTAGGAACGAAATTTTTCTTCCTGTAGTCAAGTTCCTGGCCTATCCTTGTCAACCTAATGTCCAAGAACGGGAAGCTACCATTGGTCTCCATCTCCTTGGTAAATTTGATGTTTGGGCATAATTTGTTCAGGTTGGACGTAAATTGTTCAATGTTCTCTTTTTCATGATTAAAAATAGAGAACACGTCATCGACGTATCTAAGCCAAACACTTGGAAAGTATCTAAACTCTGACATAGCTTCACGACTTTAGTTGGTTTAGATTTGCGTAGTAATAAATAATGTTAACTATCAACTAGTCGTGTAAAGAGAAAAGAGGAGGACGGAAACGTTCGTGTAATTTTAAAAAGAAAGTTAAATTACTTTTCCAATTTAAAAGTTTGATCTACAAGTCTTTGAGTTCATGAGTATAAGTGGAAAAATAAAAATTATCTAAATCAATTGCTTCTAACAAAACGAATGTGAAATGGCGCCGATGGTCCATATGAGTGATGCGTGCGAGATACGTCTCAAGGGCAGGTAGGCCTCTACGGTCAATTGTGTCCACTGGCAAGTCTGATGTCTGAATGCTGTGGCTACCGTAAAGTCGTAAAATGGCGACCCAATCGGGTTTGGAATGGTGCTCCTGAACACTGGAGTATAAAGAAATAGAAACAAGATTAATTCATTCCCGTCGGTCACTCATCACTTGAAATGGAGAAATAAAATCCTTTTATTTTAAGGTGTGAAAGCTTAACTGCTAGCTAGGAGGTTTCTTAATAGCTTGCTACTTAATGTATTACTAGTTGCTCTAACTAAGTTCCTAGTTTAAGGTGATTATAGAAAATTATATCCCGACACGTTGCTAAGACAGCCAAGCATGACACACAGCGAGAGCTCTCTTTGCGACGCGCACTTGCAAAGCCTTGGTCATCCACCGTCGAGTCGGGCAGGGCGCTTATAATGTGTATTCAAGCTCGTTTGTATCTGGTAGACTGAACTCCTTTTGGCGCGGTGTAGACTCCACAACCACGCCGAGCAATCCTTCATCAGTCACTTGAACTGCTCGCTTTCATCAGGGCTTCAAGGCGATCGTCGTCTCTCTCCACTCTCTTTATGGTCAGCAGCGAGGCAGGGTTCTCTGGGTCGGCATCATGCGATTTGCTTGTCAGATAGTTATGGGGTGTCATTATTAAATCCTGCTGTACACAATTCGCTTCGAATTCACCTCGAGGGACATCAGGAATAACGGGCCTCCTATCTACGCTTGTCGGGGTCTCCGTCTGGCTCGTTGCTTCCTTCGCAGGATGCTCTTCTTCCAGCGGGACACTAAGAGAAGTGTTGTAAAAAGTTCGGTTATGGCAATAATTTCTTAATTCACTTGCCTGAGGAATCCGCCTTCAGCATTGGTATAAATACCTCTGGTCTGTCTTATTTCCTCCGGGGCCCAACGTCCTTTCTTCAGCACTCAGGTTCGCCAAGCCGATGTTGTTCGTCCGAGCTCCGTACCGCTGCTGACAGAAGTTTCAATTCCTTACTTAAACGTGTCTCCAGGAGAAGTTTTTCTGAGAAGGCGTCGGCTGCTTTCGAGCTCTGAAGGGTCATCGGGACTGGTCTCCTTCTTTCTTCCACTCGCCATCAGGTTGAAACGCTCTCTGCCTTTCCTTTCTCTGTCTCTGCTTTTTATCTCTCTCTCTTTAATTAGCTTTTCTTGCATTTTCTTCCTTTTGACCAGTGATCGAGCCGAATCATCTTTCTTGCTTTCTCCGACCGATCTATTGCTCTTCATAGGTGGCAGGTAACTGTCTTTCACCTGCATCTCCTGCTTACTTCTTCCTCTCCCTTTACTTTTCTTCCAGGTAAGATCGCCGATTTTTTCTTTTCATCTTTCGTTGGTGCTCGTCGATCTGACACATAGCCTGGTTTTCCAATTTCCTAATGTAAATGTTGGTTACAAAAGGACTGATGCTGCTCCCCATCGGGGTGCCATCAGTCATTTTGTACCGATTGTTGTTAAATAGAAAAATATTTTTAAACAAGAAAAATTAAAGAATCCTGATAACGTCACCCACAACTTCTAACGGCCACTCATTATCCAACATAGTATCTGCCATGACTTCTATTGCTCTTATAACTGGAATGCTCGGGTAAATTGATTCAATGTCGAATGACACCAACACGTCATCACTTGTTACCTGAGCAATACTTAACTTTTGGCATAATTCAGCTGAGTTTTAAACAGAAAAATCTTGTCCATTTAAGTCTAATTTCAAAACGTAATTTCTTAAAATGAATTTAGCTAAGAGATCAGTAGGAGAATTGATGTTATTAACAATAAGTCTCCATTTATTGCCTTTTTTATGAGTTTTAGGAAGTCAATATAACGGCAGAGGTGTAGGATTTGAAGGTAATAAAGAACTAAGCTTACTGTCTTTGAATATATATTTACAGACCAATTTTTCAAAATGACCTAGAAGCTTTCCTAATTGAGCTAGAGAGCTGTGGTAGGTGTTATTTCATAGCAATTTTCAAGACCTTCTCAATGATATCCAACACAATTAGTTTTTAGCTGAATTTATTTTAATTAAATTTAAACTTTTTAAAATGCGCTGCTTCAGAAATTTTCAAAATAATATAAATAATACCAGGTGATTCAGCGAATTACCTACGATTTTATTGGTTCAGTAATCAGGAACCACTAAATATAGGAATGTTATATAGAGCTTACAATACACATTACAAATTGGAACTTCACTCAACAGGTGGCTACACTGCGTACATCATTCCAAGATGGCACCTATCCTGAGTATTGATCACAAAACATGCTTAGTGGAATTTTTTGAGCTGAAATCAATTGTGAAAGTGAAGCAAATGTTTCAAAAAGTGTTTAAAACAAAGAGACGTAAACCGGCAAAACGTATGGTTTTGGGCGACAGAAAACCCCATGAAATCCATGAGACCACTATTTATATACAGAAAATCCTCAAATGGTGCGCTCTGTCCTGTGTAGGCCTCATTGGCCCTCATTTATTTGTAGGCTACGTAACTGCAGAGACTTACCTGGATATGCTCCATACGTTCTTCCTTCCAGAGCTCCATAGGCGGCTTCTGTCACCATAGGTAAAAAAGGCCCACAAGCCATCCAGGCACTGTGTTGAGGTGAGTTGCATTAAGAGTTCGGGCCAATACAAATGAAGCACCACCTGATTTCGTAATATTTTGTGACAATCTTCTTTATTTATCTATTATGCAAAATCAATATTCATATTTCATTGCTAAATTATCTTATATCTCAAACAGACTAGGAGCTCCTTGAATTCAGTTTACTTTTACGATACAAATACTCGGAGCACAGTCCGGAGAATTAACGAACCGACTGGCACACGGGTTTGAGCTCGGTTATGGGTAGTCAGCGTTTACAGGTCCTCCAGTTTATATTTCTCTGGGAGATAATACCTATGCCTGTGGCCTCAGACTACGGCTGAAACCCACGTGCCTCCGCGCAAATACTCCTAACTTTTGATATACTCTTCCGCATGGTGTACCCTCCTTTTTATTCGGCAAGTAAGGGGGAGATACTGGGACCCTTCTTGGTAAGCATGCGAGGACCTAACCGCAAGACTCCAGGTGAGGCACGAAATATGTCAATGCAAACAGGATATTCATAAACAGTTCCTGCGCTCGATGACTTCTATGTGCCACAGTATTACCCTATTCCCTACTGGTCATCCTGATACATATACAATGACTCCCTCAACAAAAGAAGCCGGTGCTCAATCATCTTATTAATCATTATAGTACCAACAATCAAAACAGATCATATTGCTACGACGATGGGTTACAATCAGCTGTAAACTCTGGTGACTTCGTTAACTTTTACAATCAGCTGTAAACTCTGGTGACTTCGTTAACTTTTATTGCATTCAGTGGGAGGACTAATGTAATCGCAGAAAAGGACGCACTTCTAAGTGTTTGATTAGCATCTCAGCCTTCACGCGGTGCAAAAGAATAATTTAAAGTCACTCACCAAGTTTCAGCCAATGGACCTTTTGTTCGCTAACATAAGTTGCTCCTCGCTGTCGATGTTTTTCACTCTTTGCCCCGGCGGCGCCAGCAATTGCTTTTGCTGATACATCACGCTGCTCCGTTCGATCAGCACATCTCAGTTCCTTCATTCGTTACATAGCTTAAAAACAACGGGTAATTAATCAAACCAGAAATCGATCGTAAACAAGATCCAACTATTGTTCTTAATTGCGTTCTGGTACTTGATCCATCATTTCCATTTCCAACACTATAAGACAGCAAACGAGCGTGCACAAAACAATGCGTCCGTACCACTCCCAGGATTAAAAAAAAAGAATCTTATAACAAACGTTAAAGGCATTCCTACGACACATTCAGGATTCTCGGAAAAGCAATTTCAACAATCGTCTGTTGGAAGCTGAAACGAACTTTTTATAACAAAGGAAATTTCCAACAATTGCTGCTTCAACAGAGGATTGAATATGATCGGTCATGCAATTTTTAAATCACATTTCTCTGCACTGGCAACTCTCACTCACGCAATAACACACAAAACAAGAAGAAACAACAAAAATATAGATCACGTATCGATCCACGCACATTACCAGCTTTCCTTAATCGCACTGCCCTTACTAAGTTAGCAAAAATACACGTTGATAAATACTCATGAGCACGCGCACCCCCTCTTTTTCTCTGCCAGACCCACGTGACTTCCAGCACACCGGAACGTCACATGCGCCCGACGGAAAGCTTCGAATATACCCCAACCGGGGTTACGTTCGAGAACAATTTACCAAACACAAAAAAAACAACTAACATTATGCAATTACTCCGACCTTTATACGCACCTTACATCATAAGCACCTCCCACAAATGCTAACACTAACACTTAACCAAATATCCAAAAACAAAACAAACATAGAATTATTCAACACACACACACCACATACAACATCCACCATCAACAGATCTACCATTCTAACTCGCAAAAACCAGTACCACCTCGCCCTAATATCATTGTGGGATCTACGTATTTGTCAATGCTTGATTCCTCTCCCCACATATTCAGCATCGTCCACGCTGTTGACGTATTGCATTCCGGACTCACCCACCCTCGTTACTTCACCTGCACTCGTCATCACCAGCCTTCGACCTTTTTTGCTTTTCTCACCCTCACCTTCGTCATTGCCACTGTGCCTACCAGGCCCCTTACCTGCCTTTCCTCGTCTTATTTTTTTTTCTTCCACTGGGTTCCTTTGGTTTGCTACCCTCTCACTCAAACACCCACTTTTCTTTGACCTATCTTTAGTCTCCATCTGGCTTCAGACCTCCTTAACGATTTCCATCCCCGCCTGCCACAATGACCATGTTTGCATTTCAGACTCAACATTCATTTGAGCATTGAATCCTGTACCCTCCTTTTGAGGCTCTTCCGTCCCCACAGCTACATCAACCAATTGCACTTGACCCAGCTTATAATTCTTTGGTGGTACTGTATTCACAGACTTCTCCATCGGATTATCCAATACCATCACTTCTCCTGGGCATGATCCAGCTACCCCATCTTGGGGTACCCAGTATCCAATATCTGCATTTAACCAACATACATTTTGACTATTGTTCAATTCCTGTTCTGCTAATGCATCTTCTATCTATCCTCTTCTTTCTATTCTATATATATATAAAGAAACATGTTTGTGGATCTGTTTGTTTGTTTGTTTGTGGGTTTGTTTTTTATACAAATCTACAGTTTTATTCCGATCGTGATGAAATTTTGCATACTTGACCTTTAAAGCATGAGGAAGATCACTGTCTACTTCAGATTACGGGAAAATAATAATTATAGATAAAAAATCGATATTCATGGTTATGGCAGAGCATATTAATGAGAAATATCTCATGACCAACAATGCAAGGCAAAGTTTGTGCAACAATAGCTATAAACAATGGTATCAACACGCAATTCATAAACACTCTGCACGGACCAACAATATATTTGTAACAATGCATATAATTCCTGTTATTCATGCTTTTCTTAGAAAAGAGAATTCTTAGTACTTAACAATTTCTTGAAAGTCTTTAAAAATGATCAGTAACTGGAGATAATGGAGAGTTAGCAGACGATTGAGAAAAAGTGGAAAGACGACAGAGGAAGCAATCCTTTTTGCAAGTGTAATTATCCCGGGCAACACCGGGTAACTCTTCTAGTGTATATATATATATATAAAGAAGGATGTTTGTTTGTGGGTTTTTGGGTTAGTTTGTGGGTTTGTTTGTTTTTTATACAAATCTACAGTTTTATTCCGATCTTGATGAAATTTTGCATACTTGACCTTCAAAGCTTGAGGAAGGTCACTGTCTACCTCAGATTTCGGAAAAATGGTTATGGCAAGGCATATTAATGAGAAATATCTCATGACCAACAATGCAAGGCAAACTTTGTGCAACGATAGACCCATCGTGTTCGCATCAACAATGGTATCAACGCGCAATTCACCAATAACAATGAGCACAGAATGATGATGCAATGTTAAAGCAATCTTTCCAAGAATTATAATAATGAACATAAAATGATGATGCAATATGAATAAGTTTCAATTTGTAACAATGCATAGAATTCCTGTTATTCAGGCTTTTCTTAGAAAAGAGAGTTCTTAGTACTTAACAATTTCTTCAAAATCTTTGAAAATGATCAGTAACTGGAGATGATGGAGAGCTAGCAGACTATTGAGTAAGAGTGGAAAGACGACAGAGGAAGCACTCCTTTAGCTTCGTGATGTATTGAGCAAATGAGAAGCAAGTAAATAGAAGAATCGGCGACTGCTAGACTACACAAAGTGATGAATGGCCAAGTTTTGCGTCAACACATCGAGAGAAGAGTGGAAATAGCAGCAACATCAAGTGTACATCTGAGGTAAGATTACGTGAGTAAGAAATTATTTAGACTAGCAGTGGCATCCTTGGAGAGGTCCAGCCATTGTGAGCCTTTAAAAAAATTTTTTCGAATTTTCATTAAGAATTTATACTGTAATTATTCTAAGCATTTTCATGTGTTTATTTTTAAGATATGGCAAAATTTAATTTAATATTTTGAGATTGTTCTGTTTACCTACAAGTGTAATTATCCCAGGCAACGCCTGGTACCTTTGCTAGTCTTTCTATATATGTAAAGAAGGATGTTTGTGGGTCTGTTTGTTTGTTTGTTTGTGGGTTTCTTATGCAAATCTACAGTTTGATTCCGATCTTGATGAAATTTTGCATACTTGACCTTCAAAGCATGAGGAAGGTCACTGTCTACCTCAGATTTCGGAAAAATATCAATTATTGATAAAAAAAAATCGATATTCATGGTTATGGCAGGGCATATTAATGAGAAATATCTCATGACCAATAATGAAAGGCAAAGTTTGTGCAACAATAGGTATCAACAACGGTATAAACACGCAATGCACAAACACTCTGCACGGACCAAAATATATATCTCATGACCAACAATGCAAGGAAAAACTTGTGCAACAATAGATATCAAGAATGGTATAAACACGCAATGCACAAACACTCTGCACGACCAACAATATATATCTCATGACCAACAATGTAATGAAAAGTTGTGCAACAATAGATATCAATAATGGTATCAACACGCAATTCACCAATAACAATGAGCACAAAATGGTGATGCAATGACAGAACATTTGTTTCCAAGAATTATAACAATGAACATAAAATGATGATGCAATGATAGAAAGTTCATTTCAAAGAATTATAACAATGAACATAAAATGATGATGCAATGACAGAACATTCGTTTCCAAGAATTAGTAACAATGAACAGTAAATAATAGTTATTAATTAAAAATAAAATTAAATAAAAAATAAGATATAATAAACAAAAATAATTATTCAAAATCAAAATAAAAAGAGACTATCCTTTATCAAAGCAAAAAAGGATAATTATCTAAAAGCAAATAGAATATTAGAGAATTATCCTGAAGTTATGAAAGTTGTACTAACGGACGGGTTTATATATAGTTTGCATGGGGAATAGTAATACGGTATTGGCTGAAAAACAAAAAGAGAACAAATGAGATTAATTAGAAGTACTGTTGGGATAGGACAGGACGGAGGACAAATAGGAAATAATAAGGGGGCGGCGAGAAAAATGCAATAGGATGATACATATGAAAGTAAAATTATAAAAACGTTTAAAAATGATAGGGTGCCTAGCAAAAAGATTTCGTAAAATTCCCTGATTATTCCTGATTATCAGCAGACAAAAAAGGCTGTCATGAAAAAATATTATTGACATTGTTCAAAATTTTCGATTTTATGATTCCCTGACTGTTCTCGGTTAAAAAAAAAATAAAAAATAAAAAATAAAAAATTAAAAAAAACAACTAAATAAAAAAATAAAAAATTTCCCTGACAATTCCTGATCGCTAGTCACTTTTAAAATAGTCCCACATGTAAGAGCATTGGGTCAATGATAGAAAAATATGAAAGAACATTGAAAAGAAGAAATAAAAGATAAGATAAAGAAAAAAGAAAGAAGAAAAGGGCCCATAGGGCTTGCGACAAATTAAGGAATAGCTGAAGTTGGAGAGGGACATGGGAAAGGTAATGAGGGAATGGTGCCTTTGCTAAGGTTAATGCCATTAGGGGTGAGGGAATTGAATTTCCAAATAAGAAAAGACTCGAATTGCTTTCTTTCTTTTTTCTTATGGAAGTTACTACGAAGAATATAAAGGCTGATGGCCTGTAAAGAGTGGCCAGGGGAATTAAAGTGTTTAGCGACAGGGGTGTCAGCATTGCTAAGGATGTCGAATTTATGTCCGGCAAATCTGGCACGTATGGTATTGCCTGTCTCCCGAGATACTGTTTCTGGCATACCTTGCAATGTAACAGGTAAATTAGATCGTGAGAAGTGCAGGTCAGGTTCTGGTTAATTTTGAAAGTAAAGGAGGAAGCACTGCTGGAAATGGAGGTAGCAGGGTTAAGAAAATGGCAAACGCCACAACGCTTTTCATTGCAAGGAGAACATCCCTTAGAAATAGAAATTTTAGGTGGTTCTGGTAGAATGGAATGGAGAAGAGGAGAGGTGTCAATTATATGTTGATGTTTCCTTAGGATACTTTTAATACTATTGAGTGTTGGATGATAAGGAAGAACTAACGTAGGTGTGGCCATGGCTGGAGAAAGTTTAGGATTGTTGTTAGAACAGGAATTGCGATGCTTATAGATAGAAGCGCGTATGACAGATTTGGGGTAGCCTTGCTTTAAGGGAGTGAGTAAGGGCGTTTGCATGGAAGTCCTTGTCAGACTGACTAGTGCATATTCTATGGATGCGAGTTAACTGACCTAAAGGGATGTTATCCTTGCAATGGCATGGATGGCAGCTATCATAGTGTAAGTACTGGTGCCTGTCAGTGGGCTTCTTATAGAGATTAGTAGACAATTTGTTGTTAGTGATAGAGATAGAGACATCCAAAAAAGAAACAGTTGTGATAGAATAATTGTGAGAAAACTTGTTAGAGGGATGGATGGAGTTAGAGTGGGTTATAAAAGATAGGAGAGAGTCTTGATTATGTGGCCAGATGAGGAAAACATCTTCAATATACCGTAGCCAGACTAACGGCTTCAAAGGAGACGTGGAAAGCAGTTTGGTTTCCACCTCCCCCATAAAAATGTTGGCATATTTAGGAGCCATTTTGGGACCCATAGCAGTGCCACTGGACTGGATATAACAATCATTGTAAAAGTGAAGAAATTGGAGGTTAGGATGGTGTTAAGGAGAAGGCAGATTGTGTCAGTAGAAGGAACTTGGAAAGGTTTGTTAGCCTCGAGACTGTTGCGAACAGCTTCAATTCCATCATCATAACAATGAACCGGAAATGGATATAATAGACGATATAGATAGGGCAGTCTCTCTCGATGAGGCAAAGGAGATACACGTGTCTTCCTTCAGCTCCCTAACAAGCGTTCAGACGATTGGGAAAAGTGTGTATATGTTTCTTTGTGTGTGTGTGTTTGGCACGTTTTAGCAGTGCATAACTTATTACAGTTTATTTCCAAAAAAAATACATCAGTTATGTTTACATACTGTGTATTTATCCCGGGCAACGCCGGGTCCTCTACTACTCTTCTATACAGGGTGTTTTTGAATTGAGTACAGATTTTGTGGGAGATGATAGAAGAGGTCCTTAGAAGTATTTTTTGTCATATGAAAATGGGGTCCCCGCAGCGCCGTTTACTTACAATACTGCATTGAACAATCAAATGACACCGGGATGCAGTGTGCGTTGGTAGGCCTAGATTATTTTATTTTTAACAATTAACACAAGCAATCTACTGTAAGAACTTTTAAAGTAATTGTTTGCAAAGAAATTTCAAGGTGCATGTGCTTGTTTGTTGAAAAGTCTTAGGACAAACTTCGTCAAGGAGATTCCATGCTATCCAACCCCTTTGTAAAATACGATTAGTCCATATGTAAATGAACTAATCGCATTCTGGGAAAGCAGTAGGTAAAGATTTGTTTTAAAAAGTTCACTTGATGTACTTTTTAAATGTGTAAAATTAAACAAACAGTATGAATCATTTTACATGCAATGATAATGCAGACATGCATCTGTGTCTCGGTGCTGCTGGTACCATGGATGGTGCAAGGCGTTTGTATGCTGAACATTATCCCAACGGAATTCTTCCCAATTCACGAACATTTGGTGCAGTAGATCGTCGTCTAAGAGAAACAGGCGCATTCGCTCATGATAATCATCAGCGTGGACGTAGTCGGTGGTTATGCTCCACTGAATTAGAGGATGAAGTTTTGGAAAGGTTTAACCGAAATCTATAGACAAGTACTCGTGCGGTCGGAGCTGCTCTGAATACTAGTCATACCATTGTATGGACATTTTACATGACAACCTGCGACATCCGTTCAAGCTTCGAAAGGTGCAGGAATTATGTCCCAATGATCATGGTCCTCGGCGTGTTTTCGCGGAATGGTTTATGCAGCAACAGAATAGGATTCCAAACTTTCCTTCCATATTTTTGTGGACACATGAGGCAACGTGAGAGGGAATGTTCAATAGCTACAATAGTCATCTGTGGTCTCATGTCAACCCATGTGCAACACATGTTAACAGTTTTCAGCATCGTTTTTCATTGAATATTTGGGCTGGCTTGATTCACAATGTCCTGATTTGGCCTTATCTCCTACCATGCCGTCTTAACGGGCAAACATACCTTGGTTTCCTGAAGGAGGAGCTCCCTGGTCTTCTTGAAGATGGTCCACTAATGACCAGACATTTGATGTGGTTTCAACAGGACGGCGCACCTTCGCATTACACAAGAACAGTTAGAGATTACCTAAATCAGACATATCCTGGTCGTTGGATTGGTCGTGGCGGACCAGTTGCTTGGCCACCGAGATCGCCAGATCTCACACAGATGGATTTTTTTTAATGGGGAAGCATAAAATCAATGATGTACTCCGAACCCGTAGATACTGAAGGAGAATTGGTGCTCGTGATGTCGCGGCAGCAGGTGACATCAGCGACCGTGCTAATGAACTGTTTCCATGCGTACATCAATCCATCATAAGGCGTTGCGAATTGTGCTATGAAGCAAATGGCAGTCATTTCGAACAATTACTGTAAAAGTCATACAGTAGATTGCTTGTGTTAATTGTTAAAAATAAAATAATCTAGGCCTACCAACGCACACTGCGTCCCGGTGTCATTTGATTGTTCAATGCAGTATTGTAAGTAAACGGAGCTGCGGGGGCCCCATGTTCATATGACAAAAAATACTTCTAAGGACCTCTTCTATCACCTCCCAAAAAATCTGTACTCAATTCAAAAACACCCTGTATATATAAAGAAGGATGTTTGTTTGTGGGTTTGTTTGTGGGTTTGTTTGTTTCTTATACAAATCTACAGTTTTATTCCGATCTTGATGAAATTTTGCATGCTTGACCTTCAAACCACAAGGAAGGTCACTGTCTACCTTAGGTTTCGGAAAAGGAATAATTATCGATAAAAAATCGATATTCATCGTTATGGCAGGGCACATTAATAAGAAATATCTCATGACCAACAATGCAAGGCGAAGTTTGTACAACAAACTTCTGGTATCAACAATGGTATCAACACGCACTTCACAAACACTCTGCGTGGACCAACAATATATATCTCATGACCAATACTGCAAGGCAAATTTTGTGCAACAATAGGCCCGTCGATTTCGCATCAACAACGGTATCAATACCCAATTCACCTATAACAATGAGCACAACATGATGCAATGATAGAAAGTTCTTTTCAAAGAATTATAACAATGAACATAAAATGATGATGCAATAACAAAACATTAGTTTCCAAGAATTATAACAATGAACATAAAATGATGATGCAATGACAGAACATTCGTTACCAAGAATTATAACAAAGAACATAACATGATGAT
This sequence comes from Rhysida immarginata, assembly GCA_023313115.1. NCBI lineage: Eukaryota > Metazoa > Arthropoda > Chilopoda > Scolopendromorpha > Scolopendridae > Rhysida > Rhysida immarginata. The sequence goes on from JAHWFO010024188.1 coordinate 1,200,243, forward strand.
GCAATGACAGAACATTCGTTTCCAAGATTTATAACTATGAACATAAAATGATGATGCTATGACAGAACATTCGTTTCCAAGATTTATAACAATGAACATAAAATGATGATGCAATGACAGAACATTCGTTACCAAGAATTATTAACAATGAACAGGAAATGGATATAATAGATAGGGCAGTCTCTCTCAATGAGGCAAAAGAGATACAGGTATCTTCCTTCAGCTCCCTAACAAGCTTTCAGTCTCTCTCTTTCGTTGTGTGTGTGTGTGTGTGTATGTGTGTTTGTGTTTGTTTGGCACGTTTGAGCAGTGATTAACTTATTAGTTTAATTCCAAAAATACATCAACTCGAGTCATCAAACCAAAAAGCATACGATCTATCTGTGTTGTGCTATTTAATAATCGTTCGAAGGAACCATATTAATTCATACCTATCGTAATGCCACCATAAAAAAGAAAGAAAATTGGTCAGAGAAATCCTGCCGCTAAGAGACAGAAAACTATCCGGGCGACAGAGACACCTGAACAACGGAGCTTCGTCTGCAGCAGGAACATATGCAAGCTGCAACATCAAGGGCAAGGGAAACTTCGGAGGAAACAGAGCTACGTGTACAACGAGTTCGACGTAGAACGGAAGAAATAAGGGTGGCGAATCAACATTCTGATTTAACATTAGCGGCATTTAATTACAATTCTGAATACGATTACTGTAATCACCCAAAAGTCCTAATAGGAAGGATGGATGTCTTATGTAACCATTGTCAGGCAAAGAAATATAAATGGGAACCACCAGGAATATGTTGCTCTAATGGAAAAGTGAAGCTGCCACCACTTAAAGAGCCTCCAGAGCCACTTATATGGTAAAACAGCAGATTCCAAACATTTCTTAAAAAATACGAGGGTTGGGGCATAAGTCATGGCAACTATTTTTTTTTCTCAGAGCTAATGGATTGTATCATAAAATGTCATATGTCTCAAGGAAGCTCTGACTGCTAGTATGTTTCCACAACATTAGATGGATCCGTGAGTTCCTGATGTTGCACAGAGAGCAATGTTAAATCAGTTCTCAGTCAACCGCCATCCAAAGTGGATATAACCAGAGTTGAACAACGCTCGTATATCAAAACAGCCATTCTCTATTTTGATTTCTGTTACTTATTCTGGAAAATGAGATCTGTAATCATGTTCCAGAATAAATTTTCCAGAAGCATGAAACATATGAAACATTACAGGCTTCATGATTCCAGAAAATGAAACCTGTAATGTTGTCAACTACCTTAATAAACATGAGAAGCAAAGTGTTGGCGTGTTGTTAAATGTCCGTACATTTCGTCCATTCCTTGTTCTTTCATCTGTATATTTCACATTTTCCACCCGTGCTTGAATTCTCATAAAAAAATAGTTGCCCCCACCCTCGTATAAGGGCATACAATTCAAGCTTCCAAATGACATCGTTTGGCGCGTCATCAATAGTGCAAGAAGGTGGATTCATGCCTACATTTACGGTTCAGGGGCAAATTTACCACAGAGCTGAATCACTTCTTGCCCTTCCAGGTGAAAATCCAAACTTTCTTCAAGTTTACTTCATGGGTGATGAAATATCAGAGGCTGATCAACGATGTGCTAATATATCTGGCGTGCGACCAGTCATAGTTTTATATACCCAAAAAATTGCAGGTGTTTAACTGAAGCAAATCAACATCCTTCTTGAGGTTGTTCTGCTGACCTATAACTATAATTATCCCAGGCAACGCCGGGTAGATCAGCTAGTGATTAATATCCTCCCACTGTGTATAATTCCCACACTTAACTCTGTTACTGACATCGCTCCATCAGAAATCACCAGTAAATTGTGGTTCAGCTTCTAGTATCCTTACATGTAGGTTAGCCCCTCCAGGCTGCTCGCCTATATCGGCGGTGCTAATTCGAGAACACTCCATTACGTCTGGCCCTACATCCCATTTTGCCCATACCTGTCCTCACCTTACCCACTTAACATCCCTAAATTTCATTCCCCTGACATGCACTCATCCCATACCATCAGTGGCACACACCTCAAATGATCCCAACCATCTCACTGACTTCCCCGTTCTCCCATGACCAGGTTCTCTTACCATTACAAATTCCGTGTGGACAGTCCAAAGTTCCACATTTGCCATGTTCACAAAATTATTCCCCGCCCGCACCCCATACTCATTGCAACGTTCATACGCGAGACGGGATTCAGGGTGTGCAACTCCATGGGTTAGCCTCTCCATCGGCAGCACATCAGCACCTCCGAAGACTTGAGACTCTGCACACTGGAACGTTAACCCTTTTAAAATGTCCATTCCCAATATCCCGTCATATGGGCGGTCCGCGAACAAATGAATCAAGAACGTTTCTCATGCCCGTATGATGGCCCTGGACTACTACGTCCAGCATTCCACCCTGCTAAAGGTTTAGGCAGTTGCCATTTATACCCTTAAGGGTCATATCTATTACTTGCACAGGAGGGCCGGCCAGCTGGTGGTATGCCTCTTCATCAATGAGCGACACTTGAGAGCCCATGTGGAACAGCAAGATGATGGGCTGTCCTTGCAGGTACATCGTAGCAAGATAGGTGCCGCCCTTGCCACACTGTAACAACACAGGCCCCTCAAGCTGCCCACTTCCATTAACGCTATGGACAATTCCTCGCTAGATGGCCTGGTTGGCCACACCTGTAACAATATGCGTTCAGTGACGACCCACGTGGCACAACCGCTCGCATTTCACTCGGTGCAGGTGCTATCTGTGCCATTGGTGCTTTCGTCTGCACGACTACCAGCTTTTCCATGGTTCGTGTCAGACCTTCTACAATTCCCTCCAATTTTTTAATTGCTTCCTGACAACTTCACCCATGACCTTGTGGTTTTACTACCTCGGTGGCATTCATTTTCATCACCTTTTGACTGGGGCGCCCCCCCCCCCACTATTGGTGGACTCACCGCCCAGGTTCATCTCCCTGGCCTCCACGACATTAGACACCCTCTTATTCCTTTTCTCCAATTCCTATGACCTCAATGCCAATACCAATGCTTCTTTATATGTTTTTGAGTTGGCTATCATCAGCACCCTCCTGTGAGCAATCAAAGCTAAACCTTTGTAACAACATCATTTCCCATATGGGGACAGCTTCAGGAGTGGCGCTGATGTATCTAGCCATAACCAATTCCAGACGTCCAGCAAACGTAGTCACTGATTCGTTTGGTGCTTAGAGAGTGTTATGGAGCACCTGGGAGAAGTTCTGGGCTACCTTCAGGCGTCCAAACACCTGTTCCAAACGTGCTTGGAGTTGCTCATAGTATCTTCTATATCAGCAATCCCGTATTCCGCCGCACGTTTGGCAGCGGCTCCCTTCAATTTAGAGTGGACTATAGTTACTAATTTTTCTGGAGTCCAGTTTGCTAGAGCTCCGATCCGATCCACACTTGCCAAGAAAGCTTTAATTGTCACACCTTTTTTTTCCCCCACAAACGCTGGTATCGCTCCGGTGAAATCAGCTAACTCTGGGGCGGCTGCGGCGCCCGCATCGCACTTGTCTCCTGGCATCACCAATTATTCTTCTTATATCCCAAAACACGATCTGGACACTTAAGCTCACCTCCCAAACTAACATTGCAACTTTTCCCCTACATCTTATCAGACAAGCAAAATATAACAAAATAAAAACTAAAATACCCTAAAAATATCATGGTATCATAAGGCCCTCATTATTCCGGCAATCCCGGATTATTGGCCCCATGTTTGGACGCCATTGTAACGTTCCCCCACCCCCACCATAGGTAAAAAAGGCCCACAAGCCATCCAGGTACTGTGTTGAGGTGAGTTGCGTTAAGAGTTCGGGCCAATACAAATGAAGCACCACCTGATTTCGTAATATTTTGTGACAATCTTTATTTTTCTATTATGCAAAATCAATATTCATATTTCATTGCTAAATTATCTTACATCTCAAACAGACTAGGGACCCCTTAAATTCAGTTTACTTTTACGATACAAATACTCGGAGCACACTATGGAATTAACTAAGCAACTGGCACACGGGTTCGAGCTCTGTTATGGTTAGTCAGCTTTTACTGGTCCTCCAGTTTATATTGGCTCGAACTGGTCCTCCAGTTTATACTGGTCCTCTTCCGCGTGGTGTACCCTCCTTTTTATCGGCAAGTAAGGGGGAGATACTGGGACCCTTCTTGGTACGCATGTGAGGACCTAACCGCAAGACCCCAGGTGAGGCACGAAATATGTCAATGCAAACAGGATATTCATAAACAGTTTCTGCGCTCGATGACTATTACGTGCCACAGTATTATCCTACTCCCTACTGGTCACCCCAATACACATACAATGATTCCCTCAATGGACGAAAGCGGTGCTCAATCACCTTATTAATTATAGCACCAACAATCATATTGTTACGACGATGGGTTACAATCAGCTGTAAACTCTGGTGACTCCGTTATCTTTTATGAGCACTGCTCTACAACACCGTGTGGTGTCGGCATCGATGCAAGGTTCATTGCACGATTATTGCATTCGGCGAGAGGACCGCTGTAATCGCAGAAAAGGATGCACTTCTAAGTGTTCGATTAGCATCTCAGCCTTTACGCGGCGCAAAAGAATAATTTAAAGTCACTCACCAAGTTTCAGCAAATGGACCTTTAGTTTGCTAACATGAGTTGCTCCTCGCTGTCGATGTTTTTCGCTCTTTGCCCCGGCGGCGCCAGCAATTGCTTTTGCTGATACATCACGCTGCTCCGTTCGATCAGCACATCTCAGTTCCTTCGTTCGTTACATAGCTTAAAAACAACCGGTAATTAATCAAACCAGAAATTTATCGTAAACAAGATCCAACTACTGTACATAATTACGTTCTGGTACTTGATCCATCGCTTCCAGTTCCAACACTATAATACAGCAAAAGAGTGTTGAATACACAAAACAACGTGTCCGTACCACTCCCAGGATTTTAAAAAAAACCAACAGAATCTTATAACAAACGATGAAGGCATGCCTATGACACATTAAGGTTTCTCGGAAAAGCAATTTCAACAATCCTCTGTTGGAGGCTGAGACAATGTTTTTACAACAAAGGAAATTTCCAACAATAGCTGCTTCACCAGAGGATTGAATACGATCGCTCATACAATTTTTAAATCACATTTCTCCGCACTGACAACTCTCATTCACGCAATAACACACAAAACAAGAAGAAACAACAAAAATATAGATCACGTATTGATCCACGCACATTACCAGCTTTCCTTAATCGCACTGCCCTCACTGAATTAGCAAAAATACACGTTGATAAATACTCACAAGCACGCGCACCCCCCCCCCCCCCGCTTTTTTCTCTCTGCTGGACCCACGTGATTTCCAGCACACCGGAACGTCACAAGGTTCTGCATTTTCTCCATGGCAAATTCAACAACAAGGTCATCTCGAACCGTTTAACAAACCTATTCAATGATAGATTCATCTGGCCACCGACCAATCCTGACCTTAACCTCTATGACTTCTTTCTGTGGAGCTTCTTTAAGGAGAAGGTGTTTAGCACATGCCCCTGCACCATAGAAGAGGTCTGTCAGCAATCACCGAATCTTGTGCACTGGTTGACAAAACTTCACCCTCAGGCTTCTTCATGTTGTACAGATGAAAGCAGCATACATCGTCGATGTTGTTCAAGATGTGTGAAATTCCACTGTGTAATGTGTATTGTAAGATCTATATGTCATTCCTATGTTTATCAGTTCCTGAGTAATAAACCATTAGATTTGTACGTAAGTGACTGATTCACACTGTACTTTCTACAGGGTGGTCCATTTAAGTGTAGACATGGAAATAACTCGAAAACAAAGCATTATAGGTAAAAATGTCCAAAATCATAAGTGATCCCCTTGTGAGGGGGGGGGGTAATATCTTTGAAATTTTATATAGAAAGCCCTGTTTTAATGGTATATTTAGATTGTACACAATATTCAAGAAATATTTTATTTTTGGTGTTTTTTCAATTGATCCAACCTTTTAGGAGATAGAAGCCCTGAAGGTGTGGAACTTTTAAAGATCTGAACCCAATTTTATCGATGAAGACAAAGAGATAGAGGGTAGCTTTAGTAGACATTTCTATCCTACTTTTTGATGGTCTTTAAAAATCCGCAGTCAGAATTTCAAGAAATGAAAATTTTTTAGTACAAGAGGGAAGCAGTCCTATGGAGGCAGAGTCTGTGCTTGTGTATTAAGATCGAAAATTTGTACTCTCAACACTCCCTCAATTTTACGATTTGAATTGAGTGACTCCCAATCCTTTTGTATATTTTTTGTGCTTTGGTCCAGATAAACGTTTTGTAAAGATATCTGCAGTCATCATTTCCATAGGTAAATACTCTAATTCCACAGGGTGGTTTTGCAATACCTCACGAACAAAATAGCTACGTACATCTTTATGTTTGGACCTGGAAAGATAAATAGGATTCCATGCACGTTTATGGGCTCCTTGGTTATCTTTATAGATGACTATTTTTGATGATTTTTTCAAAACCCAATTCCTTAAGGAATTCAATTAAATACACTGCTTCCTTAGCCACATGTATTCACCTTCGGTAAAGGATAATGCTACTGAGCATTGTTTCTGTGACAGCCACGTATGGCCACTCCATTTAATATGAAACAAAATCCTGTAAATGAATGTCTGTCTGTAATACTTCCCCAATCTGTTTCGACGTATCCAGTCAAATCTCCTCCTTGGTTGGTGAAAGATAATCCATAATCATTTGTACTTTTTAGGTAATGAAGTATTCTTTTGGCTGCTATCCAATGTTCATTTCTATACGAATTATTAAATTGGCTTAATAAACAAACCATATGAGCAATGTCTGGTCTGCTGCCAACTGCTATAAACGTAAGTGCTCCGATGAGTGACTTGAAAGGAAGGTTTCCAATATTTTCATCATTGGTTTTCTTATGTTACAATATTAAACCAGCCTGTTGAGCCCTGTGTTAATTTCGTTCAAAAATTCAATTCAATTCATTTATTATTATTATTATTATTATTATTATTATTATTATTATTATTATTATTGGGCGGTGGTTGTCTGCTCCTCTCTCTCTTCATGGGGAATCCGAATAAAAAGGGAACTATTGGCTTTTTCCCCTCTTGTAATTCTGCTATTCATGGATGGCAACCATACATTACCTGCAACGGTGACTGCCACCTTGTTTATCACGCAAAATGTGTTAACATTAAAAAAGACGAAGTACAGAAAGTGAAAGCAACATGGAGGTGCCCGTGCAGTTTACGAGTTGATCCAGTCGTCTCAGAAGAAAACGAGTGCAGTTTCCTCTCAGAAGAAAATGAGTGCGCATCTATTAACACAGATAAGTATAATTTTGCACAAATTTTATCAGCTATTAATGAGCTCATCGGTGCGGTCAAGGAATATACGGCTTTGGCTACGAAACTACAGGAAGATAACAGAGAAATTAACAAGAAAATTGATAAGATTCTCGGCGTAATGGAGGCGAGAGATATATCTCTAGTTGCGTCTCATCGAGATTCGAACGTGGAAGAGTCTAGCAAGTACGATATTGGCGGTTTAGCTGTTCAGGGCGTACGTGAGACCGTCTCGCACGAGTTAATTAAGGCGAAACATTCAAGTGGAGCACTATCTTGTCGCGTAGACAAAATTAGGAAAGATAAGAAAAATATAATTATAGGTACTAACGCTAATAGAGATGGTCCACTTAAAGCTGGATATATGAAAGAGAGGGAGAAGAAATTGTTTGTCACAAGATTGGAGCCAAATATCTCTGTAAAGCAGTTATATGACGTTGTTGCTGATATTTCCACCTCAATCTCCATACAGAGATTCGTTAAGCTGAAGACTAAGTTTCATTCATACTCTTCTTTTGTATTATCGCTAAAGGAAAAAGATTTTGATTATTTATTTAGTTCATCTATTTGGCCGGAAGGAGTGTTGATTTCCATGTTTATTGGTAAACTTTACGACAGTCAGATAGACTCGTCCTATTGCAAGAATGACTCAGCTTCGGGTGGCTTATCTCTTAAATTAGATGAAGTAGACACTGTGCGCCAGGAGGAGGGCATGATCAACTCTGATGGTTAATGCTATTTATTACCAGAACGTTCGCGGTTTGCGAACCAAGATGCCTCGAACTTTTGATTTTTCAGCACAGAATCCTCAGTTGTTATATTGTTTATCTGAAACCTGGCTTAATGAGTCTATTTCCAACTTTTTATTGTTTGGTCATGAATTTAATGTGTACAGGAGTGACAGAACTATTAAGGAACGAGGAGGAGGCGTACTTATCGCCGTTCCAGTATCTGTTAGAGCCAAAGATTGCCGATTCGTTACTACTTTCAAATGTATCGACGTCGTCGCTGTGGAAATTGTTCGTCGTACTTCGGCGGGTAGATCTAAACTGGTAATCATAATTAATCTTTATATGCCCCCGCTTTTACGAAATAATGAACTGGAATGTTTTTTGGATGAGGTTACGGAGTTTGTTGCTCATTCACCCGCGGACTGTATTATTGTAGGCGATTTTAATTACTCTGATTTTAAAGTTTATGATGATCATGCTTACTATTCCAGGTTTAGAAAATTAATTACCAGCAGTTGGATAAAAGAGTTAGACCTTAATAATGTTAACCATCTGCGGACTAGATACGGCGATAATCTGGATAAAATGTTTTCTAACTTAAATCTGCATGTAACTGTCACAGATTCGCCTCTTGTTGACCCAGATAATTACCATCCTCCTTGTATTGCGTATTTTAAGGACGAGTTGGAAACTTTTTCGCCTCCCAAAGATTCGTGTTACGACTTTCAATGTGCAGACTTCCAGAGTCTTTATCGGAAAGTTGCTTAGAGCGATTGGTCTAAAACGTTAAAGTCGTTGGATGTTGATGAGATTTGGAATGATATTGTGACTGTTATCAGTAATGCTGTCTCTGAAGCCGTTCCTATGCATAAGCGACAAGTTAATGGATGCATTTCAACGAGGAAGAATAGATCAATGCCAAGGTTCCCTAGTTGGATCACTGCACAAACTAGAGATGCTTGGGAATGTAAACGGAAAAGACATAAAAATGTATAAAAAATCTTTGGCCCAAGACGATTATTTGTTATTTGCTGAGGCCAGAAGACCGTTCAAGAATAACTGGATCAACGATCGTATGAATTACTTTAAATGTTTGGAAGAGCAAGTTAATAATAACCCTGTTGTCTTTTGGGAAACTGCCAAATTGTGTCTAAACCGCAAGAAAAATCATAAGGGGCCTCTGGATGCTAATGCTTTGTCGGATCTTGCTCATTCGTTTGCGTCAACTATGAGCAATAATTTGAAAATTTGTGTGAATGAAGATATTTTGACAGCATGCTGGAGCCCTTTAGATAAGAAGTTCATTTTTCAACCTTTGGTCAAATTTTAGACCAAATCGCAAATTTTAGATCGTGCTCGGAGATTATCTGCGTCAAAAGTCTGTAATTCTCTAGATATCCCGGATTTTATTTTTAAAGGCTGCTTGTCAGCGGTTATTTCTCCATTAATCCACCTCTTTAACGTATCACTGGATTAATGGAGAAATAACCGCTGATCTGGACGTTACCCGGCTGCATGACAGCAAGTGGTGATCCAGCCGATCCCTAAAAAACCAAGCATTCGGCTAAACCAGCTTTTCGTCCCATCACTTTAATTTTGTTTCCGGCTAAGCTGTTGGAGACTTTAGTTGCTGACCAACTTTCCCAACACATTGACGGTCATCTTCCAGATGCACAGCACGGTTTTCGATCACAGAGAAGCACACAGACTAATCTCGCCATATTTTTGCACCATATTACCCATTGTCTTGATACACGGTCCCAGGTCGATCCACTATATTTGGACTTCTCAAAAGCGTTCGACAAAGTTAGTATCCCTTTGTTGCTGTTTAAACTGCGATTTGTAGGATTGGACTTAGTGGCCAATGAATGGTTCAATGATATGCTCACAGGTCGGGTTTTCAGACTAAGAAATCAGGATTATTCTTGTCCTCCCTTTTATATCAAAAGTGGTGTGCCACAGGGGTCTCCTCTGGGCCCTTTATTGTTTAGCATTTTTCTTGCTGATCTTGCATATGTTTTAACTGATTTCCATACTAAAATCATTATTTATGCTGATGATGTTAAACTTTTTCGGACCATTAACGACTGGTCCTCTTGCCACGAATTGCAGGTCATGCTAAATAGAGTGTATCATTGGTGCTGCTGTAATGGGCTTGAACTGAATGCGTCCATGTCATTTGTGATGTCCTTCAATCGCTCCACTGCACCGTTTGTGTTTAACTATGTTATTAATGGTACTCCCTTGGTTAGAACTAATACTTTGAAGGATTTAGGAGTGGTTATGTCACACAATTGTTCCTTTTCTGAGCATTAAAATCAAGTATATCTGGATATTTCACGTCGCATCGGCATGTTGAAGAGGTCCATTCAGTTCTTTACAGAGGCAAAAACTTTTGCGCGTGGATCTGGTTTGGGGGCAATCAACAAGTTTTACATAAAGTACAACGTAAATGCCTTAATTTTAAAGCTTTCATAGTAAAGAACTTTGGCAATCAGCTACCTTTGACGTCCGCCCATTTCATAACATTTTTAACATTGCGCGTATTATTAGTATCTCACTTTTTAACATTCTTGTTGGTATTTTTCACGCTAAGTTGAGCGTAGGTTCTTTAGTGAATAATTTTAACTTTCAGAGTATTAGATTGACGCGTAGGGGCTTCGTTTTTACTCCCTTGTACAAATGGAAGACGTATATTTCACGGATCGATCCGATGTATAAAGTTATTACTAATTACTTAGATAATTTCAACGATGTTTGCTTTACGGCTTCTGATGAACTCCATTTTTCTCTTTTCTCATAATACCTGTCTCTTTCTTCCTTTCTTCTTTTTTATTTTTTTTCTCCTATTCATTTTCTATCTAAGTTTTATTATTCGTATATTATTTTATTATGTTTTTATTATTCTCGCTGTGTTAATGTTATTATTTATTGTTTTATTTTTATTACTATTAATTTTTACATGTGGTTCATTAACCCCGTTTTGGGCTCAGACCTGTTGGGGGACAACACGGGGCCTTGCACTCCGGTTTATCTGGTGTGTTTCTCTCCCTGTTGTTGTTACAATTATTATAAATTTTTTTTATAAATTATTATTATTATTATCTTATATACTAAAACTCTTGCGTGTATTTATTTATTTATCTGTAATTCTATCTCCTCCTAGACGATTTGAGCTAGCGACTTGAAATTTTCAGGGCAGGCTTATCAATAAAGGACCTGCTCTATCGCCAAAAATCAGCCCCCTTCCCCACTTTCTGGGGTTGTGCTTTGTAATTCCCCTCAACAGATGGCGTATGCGGGCGAAGCCGCGAGTAACAACTAGTTATTACTAATATTATTACAGTTGCTGTTGATGTGTTTACTTAAAAATTTATGACTAGCAGAGGACCCGGCGTTGCCCAGGATAATTACGCTTGTAGGTAAACAGAACAACCTCAAAAAGTTAAAATAAACCTCGAAATTGGTTAAATAATAACTCAATCACTACAATATAGAGCGAAGGGACTATCCATTCTAAGAAAAATCCGAAAGACAGGAATTTACCTCTTCATTCTAGGTGAAATATCCATTGATTTACCAAAAAGAAAATTTTTAAAGGTCCCAATGAATGGACCTCTCCAAGGATGCCTTCTAGTCTAAATAATTATTTACTCTCGTAATCTTAGTTTAGATGTACACTTGATGTTGTTGCAATTTCCTTTCTTCTTTCGAGGTCTTGAAGCAAAAATTGGTCGTTCATCACTTTGTGTAGTCTAGCGGTCGCCGATTCTTCTATTTACTTGCTTACCATTTGCTCAATACAGCACGGAGCTAAAGGAGTGCTTCCTCTATCGTCTTTCACTCTTTCTCAATAGTTGGCTAACTCATTATCTCCAGTTATTGATCATTATTAGAGATTTTCAAGAAATTCTTGAGTAATAAGAATTCTTTTTTCTAAGAAAAGCCTGAATAACAGGAATTCTATGCATTGAATTCTATATTGCACAAACTTTGCCTTGCATTTTGGTCATGAGACATATATTGTTGATCCTTGCAGAGTGTTTCTGAATTGCGTGTTGATATTTATTGTTGCAAAAACTTTGCCTTGCATTGTTGATCATGAGATATTTCTAATTAATATGCCCTTCCATAAACATGAATATCGATTTTTTATCAATAATTATTATTTCTTGAAATCTAAGGTAGACAGTGACCTTCCTCATGCTTCGAAGGTAATGTATGCGAAATTTTATCAAGATCGGAATAAAACTGTAGATTTGTATAAAAAACAAACAAACATACAAACCCATAAACCCACAAACAAACAAACAAACATCCTTCTTCTTCTATATACATAATTAGCAGAGGACCCGGCATTGCCCGGGATAATTACGCTTGTAGAAAACACACACTTTTCCCAATCGTCTAACGTTTGTTAGGGAGCTGAAGGAAGACACGTGTTAATAATCGAGAGAGACTGCCCTATCTATATCGTCTATTATATTAATTTCCTGTTCATTGTTAATAAATCTTGGAAACGAATGTTCTGCCATTGCATCATCATTTTATGTTCATTGTTATAATTCTTGGAAACGAATGTTCTGTCATTGCGAACACGACGGGCCTATTGTTGCACAAACTTTGCCTTGCATTGTTGGTCATGAGATATCTGTTGCTGGTCCGAACGTTATGTGAATTGCGTGTTGACACCATTGCTGATACCTCTTGTTGCACAAAATTTGCCTTTCGTTGTTGGTCATGTGATATATATTGGTTGGACCGTGCAGAGTGTTGTGAATTGCGTGTTGACACCACTGTTGATACATATTGTTGCACAAACTTTGCCTTGCATTATTGGTCATCAGATATATCTAATTAATATGCCCTTCCATAACCATGAATATCGATTTTTTTATCGATAATTATCATTTTTTCGAAATCTGAGGTAGACAGTGACTTTCCTCACGGTTTGAAGGTCAAGTATGCAAAATTTCATCAAGATCGGAATAAAACTGTAGATTTGCATAACAAACAAACAAACAAACCCACAAACAAACAAACCCATTCACAAACACTCTGCACGGACCAACATTATATATCTCATGACCAGCAATGCAAAAAAAAGTTTGTGCAACAATAGGTATCAACAATGGTGTCAACACGCAATGCACCAACATTATTCAAGGATCAACAATATATGACTCATGACCAACAATGAAAGGCAAAGTTTGTGCAATATAGAATTCAATGCATAGAATTCCTGTTATTCAGGCTTTTCTTAAAAAAGAGAATTCTTAGTACTTAACAATTTCTTGAAAATCTTTAAAAATGATCAGTAACTGGAGATAATGAGTTAGCAGACAATTGAGAAAGAGTGAAAGACGATAGAGGAAGCACTCCTTTAGCTCCGTGCTGTATTGAGCAAATGGCAAGCAAGTAAATAGATGAATCGGCGACCGCTAGACTGCACAAAGTGATGAATGGCCAATTTTTGCTTCAGGACATCGAAAATAGAAAGGAAATTGCTACAACATCAAGTGTACATCTAAAGTAAGATTATGTGAGTAAAAAATTATTTAGACTAGAATACATCCTTGGAGGTCCATCCATTGTGAGCGTTTAAAAAATTTTTTTTCGGTAAATCAAGTCCCGATATATCACTTAGAATGGATTTTTTCAATGAAGAGGTAAATTCCTGCCTTTCTGATTTTTCTTAGAATGGATAGTCCCTTCGCTCTATATTGTAGTGAATGAGTTATTATTTAACCAATTTGGAGGTTTAATTTAGGTTTTTGAGGTTTTTCTGTTTACCTACAAGCGTAATTATCCCGGGCAACGCCGGGTCCTCTGCTAGTTATATATATAGAAGAAGATTTGTTACATATTTTGTTTCCTCTCTGTTAAAGGAGAGAACACGAACAATTTACATGTTTAGATCCTAATTTACATGGACTCTACTATTGCCGTCTGGGTAACACACATCCATTCCTACCTCGTACGAGTTGCATTATCACTGTAAGGATGCATTTCTGGACCCCATTTAAAATTTGACGAATTTCAATTCCAAGAATCATTTTTGCCTCTCCAATGTTTCTGACTTTAATATGTTCAGATGGTTCTTTAATAATGAAATTGCTCTTCTTTGGTCTTTTGTTAATCATCAACATAAACTAGCACAAATAAGTCCATACTGTTTTTGTTAATGTACAGGGTGATTAAAATTAAAGTAACGATTTCAAAAATCGATAATTTGAAAACTACTTGTCAGAAGGACCTAATATTTTAGCAGAACAATCGCGAGGCAATGGAGATTTGTTTGGTGAAAGAAAAAAGATAGTTCCAAAATCTGCCGATAGATGGCGCTGGCAGGGTATTGTCGGTAAAGTACTAGATTAGGAGATGCTAGTGCTTTAAATGTCAGAGATGCTAGGATCATAAGCTGCCATTTTCCAACAACGTGGCCACCACATCCCCCCGACTTAAACCCGTGTGATTTCTGGCTTTGGGGTACCTGAAGAATGTTGTTTACAGCGGGCAGATTGAGAACCTAGCATCACTCACCACATCCATTGCATCAGTACAGATACGCTCCGATCTGTTGTGGAGCATGCCATTTTGCACTTTAAATTAGTAGCGGAATAATTACGGAGGGCTTATCGAACAACTTCTGCCTTAATAAGATGTTTGTTCCATGAAGCTCTATTTTTTTTTGTTATTATCACTGTTGTCGCTGTAAACACGTATTCTTGTATTTTCCCTAATAAATTTTTAGTAAACCCTTGAACTCTATTGTTTCGTTTTGGCTAACAACATTCATGTGTTTCACGTATCCATTTTTTGGTTTTTCCCCTGACATTACCCTGCCAGTGCCATCTATCGGCAGATTTTGGAACTATTTTTTTTCCTTTGCGAAACAAAATTCCATTGCCCCACGATTGTTCTGCTAAAATATCAGGTCATTCTGATGAGTAGTTTTCAAATTATCGATTTTTGAAATCATAACTTTAATTATAATCACCCTGTATATACAAGGATCTGACTGGGTTGCTGTTAATCCAAGTTCATTCAAAATTGTATTCAACTTTGAATTTCACATACAACCTGCTTGTCGCAATCCATATAGGGCTTTTTTCAATTTACAAACTTTATGATCACGTTGTAAATTTTGCAGCATAACCCTTGCTTTATGTTTCAAATAAACATTTTTCTCTTCTTGAGTCATACATTGAAGCATTTTTGATAACAGCTGTGATTTCTGGATATGTATTTCTGCATCGATAACACCGTTTAAATATGTTGTACACATATCTAATTGAGTGATCTTCATCCCTCTTTCCACAAAGCTAATTACGTTCTAAGAGAACTCAGTCTCGCTATGGGTGCGAACGTTTCTTGGAAATCTACACCAGATCATTGAGAAATACCCTTTGCAACAACTGTTGCCTTACATTGTTGTAGAATTTCGTCAGAAGTAAATTTATTGCATTAACTCTTCTACATCCTATGATTTTAGCCTTTTTTGATGCATCCCAAGTATCATTTCCCATAAGAGACTTCATTGCTTCTTCCCATTCAGCCTTATTCGGTCCAGAAATGGCTTCCCTGGGCCTCTCTTTAATTGCATCTCTTCATCAAAAATTGACTCTTCTTGGTATGTGTCATATGGGATTAGTTCTGCAACAGAAGCAGTTCAATTTGGTCCAATGCCTGTTGTTTGTGGTTGTTCTGGAACATTGTCATCTTCCATATGCTAAACAGTTCGTTTTTTGTTTAGGGTATAAGGATGTCCTCTTCCTGGTCGTTACATTGGAATTTGTTCAGAAATCCATCATCTCTTGTGATTCTTAACCGTTTTTTACTGGGAATCCGTATTCTGTATGCTTTCGATTCATTCGAATATCCCACAAAGATACCTTCAAAACCTCTGGCTTGGAATTTGTCTATATTGGGTGATTTATCCAGAAAATAAACTTTGGATCCAAATGTTCTAAAATGTCTGACATTGGGCTTTTTCATGTCCATTTCTCGTATGGTGTGCTTTGATCTAAACTCGTTTTAACACATCTGTTCCGTATATAATTGGCCGTTAGAATGGCCTCGGTCCACAAAGAAGGTGAAAGTTTAGACTGTTTTGTAGCATACAACGTGTTGAATCTACAAGTGTATGATTACAACATTCAGCCACTCCATTCTGTTGTGGTGTGTATGTTGCAGTTAGCCGACATCGAATTCAAGAGTTCTTTCAAACTGCATCCCAGGGCAGTTGCTACAGTGGGCAGCCCACCCATCACTTAGAGAGATCTCTCACCACTAAAAAAAAGGCCGAAGCGTTCCACTTACCACTCAAAAAATATTAAGCATGCCCATTATGTTTTAATGATTTCAACCAGTTTCAGCCGATCTATGCATCATATAGCACATTTCATTCAAAAGCTACATACGGTACAGTATATTATAGGCCTAGGTGCCTACCACTCAAAATTGTCTAGCTTCTGCCCTGCATCCATTTCTTAATTACAATATTCTCGTCCATTGTCTGACTGTAGAGCTTTGATTCTTCGACCTGTCTGTGTTTCAACAAGATGCATATACTCAGCAAATTTAGATGCCACTTCATTTTTATTTTTCAAGAAATAAACATGACATTAACGACTATGATCATCAGTCAATGTCATAAAATATTTAACTCCACCTTGAGATTCCATACGCATTGAACCACACAAATCTGAATGCAGAATATCTAAACAATATTATAAGATTTCATTTCTCCTTGGGAACGGTAAAAAATTTGCTTGTTAAACAAGTTTCATTTCTCATTTTTTAAATGTAAATTGTTGACATCTTTGTTTTCTGACATTAGAATCAAATCCTTGTAATTTAGATGACCAAAGCACTCATGCCATATTTTTGCATTAAGTTACTGATTGTTTTGAAGCAATAAATACCTGTTCGTGTTTTTCTTCCAAGTAAAATTAATCTCCTTTAGGATGAGCAACCAGTCTTACAAAACCCTGAGAATCTTTTACTTCAGGACTGTTTTTCTTAAAAGAAAACTTCATGGCCACGATTTTTGTCCACGATTTTTGCCACCGACTTGAGGTTTACACTAAAGTCTGGAACATACAATGTAATTTCTAACATTAACAGTTTCTCATTTTCTTGATTATCCCTATTTAAGTTTCTAATTTCAACATCCCCTTTTGCTTTAACTTCAGTAATTGCTTTATTAGCTAATGTATGTTCACTGTCCACTTCAGTTGATTTTATAAACAATTTATCATTATTGCACATATGTGACATATGTGACAGTGCTTGTACAACCACTGTCTAAGCACCAATCATTTCAGATGTATCTATGAAATTCGCTTTCGCATTAACTTTTGCTTTTGAATAATAATTGGCTGCCTTCTGTCCCACTTTACCACAGTAATTACATTTTTATTTATTTTTTAACTAGCAGAGGACCAGGCGTTGCCCGGGATAATTACGCTTGTAGGTAAATCCACACACATACACAAAGAAACACACACTTTTCCCAATCGTCTGAACGCTTATTAGGGAGCTGAAGGAAGACACGTGTACCTCCTTTGCCTCATCGACAGAGACTGCCTATCTATATCGTCTATTATATCCATTTCCTGTACATTATTAATAATTCTTGGAAACGAATGTTGTGTCATTGCATCATCATTTTATGTTCATTGTTATAATTCTTGGAAAGAATGTTCTGTCATTGCATCATTATTTTATGTTCATTGTTATAATTCTTCGAAAAATTTTGTGCTCATTCTTATTGGTGAATTGCGCATTGAGACCATTGTTGCACATTGAGAGGGCCTATTGTTGTACAAACTTTGCCTTGCGTTGTTGATTATGAGATATCTGTTGCTGGTCCGAGCGTAGTTTGAATTGTGTGTTGACACCATTGTTGATCCCTATCGTTGCACAAACTTTTCCTTTCGTCGTTGGTCATTAGATATATATTGGTTGAACTGTGCAGAGTGTTGTGAATTGCGTGTTGACACCATTGTTGATACCTATTGTTGCACAAACTTTGCCTTGCATTTTTGGTCATCAGATATTTCTAATTAATATGCCCTTCCATAACCCACAATATCGATTTTTTATCGAAAATTATTAGTTCCGAAATCTGAGGTAGACAAACCCTTCCTCGTGGTTTGAAGCAAAATTTCATCAAGATCAAAATAAAACTGTAGATTTGCATAAGAAACAAACAAACAAACCCACAAACAAACATCCTTCTTTATATACAGGGTGTAAATTTTAAGTTGACAAAGCAGAATAACTCGAAAAATAAGCTTCACACGAAAAAATGCGTATAATCCAAAGTTGATTATTTTCGAGGGGGCATCTGCTGGTGCTAAAAT
>JAHWFO010024188.1:1223754-1233860 GCA_023313115.1 Rhysida immarginata
ATTTTAGCACCAGCAGATGCCCCCTCGAAAATAATCAACTTTGGATTCTACGCATTTTTTCGTGTGAAGCTTATTTTTCGAGTTATTCTGCTTTGTCAACTTAAAATTTACACCCTGTATATAGAAAGACTAGCTGATCTACCTGGCATTGCCCGGGATAATTATAGTTATAGGTCAGCAGAAAAACCTCAAGAAGGATGTTGATTTGCTTCAGTTAAACACCTGCAATTGTTTCGGGTATATAAAAAAGATTATTATGGTTTCTGGTGCTTGGATTCGCCAGCCGAGGTTCGAATGCGCTCTCCCGACAATTTTATTTATATCCCAGCTTTTACTTCAAAGCTGGACGGTACACTATATTTTTTTTTTTGTCCGTCCGGGGAGTAAACAAATAAATTATCTGGGGTGCCGACTCTTGAGCAAGCTACATGTAATTGCCCGTGTGAAAAACATGGCGTTTCCAAGTTAATGCCTGCCACACAAAGCGATTGCCCCTGGGCCTTGTTGATATTCATACAAATGAAAGCCGTATGGGAAACTGCAATCGCTTGTAATGGAAGGGCATATTTGTATCACTGGGTATCAATGGAATGTGAGGGATGAATACGTCTTCACCTGCGGCAGTTACGTTCGGCAATAGATTCTTCACGGTTAGTCTTGTTCCATTGCACAGCCTTGGTGGGTCGAGGTTACGTAATAGCATGATAGGGGATCCTTTTTTTAAAGTGAGCCTATGTGGCGGCATTCCTGGGGGTTCAAGGGAATTTAAAATTCTATGGGGTAATGCACAGCTTGCTCCATATCCATTACTGTATCAATAGATGAAAAGGAGGCAGAGTTTCTGGGGAGCATTTCCTGAATAAGATCGTTAACATATTTAACGCTGACGTTTTTTGCAGCTAAAATGGCCCCTTCGCACAACCATCGATGTAATTTGTAATTTTCTTGTATATCTGGAAACACTTTAGTTATCAGCTCGTCGAGTGAAGAGACCATATTGCAGAAATTTGAGGGAAACGAAATTAGACCGGTAGTAGGGTCGACAGGAACTTCTCCATTGGCAATTAACAGCAATTGCTGTGAAAACTGCTGTGCACTTGTTTCTCCTCGTAAATGAACCCTCATATTTGTCTTGAGATCCATTTTGCGCACATGCCTTCATAAGGTCGAGGACTTAAGAGAGGTGTGAAGTTCATCGGCTGGCATAGAGCGTGGAATCACAGGCAGGGTTTGTCTAAAATATCCTGCCAGGAGGACAACAGTACCGCCCATCACATTTCCCGTATGTCTTGCAAAGTGCGATCAAGCACTTTTAATACCTTTTTGTGGTCCATGGTGCATTCGTCCCAAACGATTAGTTTGCAATGTTTGAGCACTTGTACCTGACTGGAGCCTTTGCTTATGTTGCAAATGGACCGTTCTGAAAGCTGCAGATTCAATGATAGCTTCAAAGCTGAATGCGCTGTTCGACCACCAACTAACAGCGTAGATGCTATCCCAGAAGATGCTATAGCCAAAGCAATTTCATTTCTTTGGCGAATCTCAGCCAGCAAAATATTTATTAGAAATGTTTTTCCAGTTCCCCCGGGGGTGTCAAGGAAACAAATGCCATCATTTCCATCCTGAATGAGATTTAAAACAGCGTCATAGGCTTGCCTCTGGTCTGAGACTAATAGGGGTCTATTTTTTCAAGAAAAAGCTGGAGAGCATGAATGTCATAGTTCCTTCCTTCCAAAAATCACTATGTAGGACCTCTTGACCATTTCGATTCGGCGCCTTTGGCCCAAGCTGCAAGAGAGTTTTGCCGTTAATAGAGATACATTTGTCCTCAAGAAGTATAAGCGCTTGTCATTATTCCCGCTGTATAACCTGAGTTAATGATTGGGTTAGCTCTTTGCTCCTCTCTGAGAATGTCTTCACTTTATATTTATATTTATCCCACAGGCGCTGTGGATTTGATGGAGCGCACGTCGTGATTATAATGGCAAAAAAGACTACCGAGTTGCTTTGGGAAACACGTGGCAGATGCCTCTGCCAATGTCGTGTCCCAGTGTTGATCGTTTTCAAGCAATCCGTGTTTCTGACATGATTCTCTATAGCTTTCACACACGTGTCCCTCGAAGGTTTTAAGATCATTAAATGATGTCGGTCCTCGCACAACGTGAAGCAACATTCTCAGGTAGTAGCACTCAGCATTGCTGGGATGAACAGTGTAGACACGACCAATGGCGTCACTTGCGCATATGTCGGCTTGACCTGGAACTTAGGCTCCCTTCTTCCTCCTGTAGAAAATTTTGCGTTGCGCGTTCCAGGTGTAGTATTTTGGTACATCGACATAGAGTAATGTCCTTGCAAATGGATCTTGCTGGCACAACTGGAAAAACGCTGTTAATGTTGTGTTTGCAGGCATTTCCACTCTCTTGAGCATTCTTTTCCGTAAAGTATACTCTCTGTCCGTTCTCTAAGTGAACGCTTAAGTGGACAACCGTTGGGTATCGTTCGTGGATTTGAAAATTTAAGAGGCGCCAAATAGCCTCATTATGCTAATATATCTCCCTAATTAGTACCGAGTCACTTCATCCACCGCATTTTCATTGGCTAACCCGAAAACGGCCATGTCACTGCCTTTAGTGTACTTAATCGATTTAACAGAGTGGCAGTACTCTACATTGATGTGTGCTTGAAACATTTTTGTAAGAAGAGGGGAATAAGGCACAACCCACCTGTTATCAATTTCGATGTCTCTGTATTGGTTGTTAACCTTAACTGTAACAGTCGCTGTGAATCCCCCATTTTCAGGCTTCCGTCTTCTGTATAAAGGGTAACCATCGTTGGCTGATTGTGTCTCATCAATGAACTGTCCAGGATAGTTCTTAGTACATTTGCCATCTTTCATGCACGGTGCCTTATGGTTTAAAGGTCCGTGCGGCCCATGGATCATGTTCTTTGACACTACTTCGAATAGCAGTAGATCCTGTTGAAGATCTGGCAGCTCAGCAGAAATTATGTCATCTGTTTCAGTCGGTCCGATTTTTTCTTTAAGCCATACCAATATATGTGCATGTGGAAGACCTCGCTTTTGACATTCGACCGAATACATCCAACAGCAAGTTTCTCCAAATATATGAGTTTTCGTAATAACATCAATAAATTTAATTAGTTTTTGCTTAAATACTCTCGCTGTTAAATGATGACGATCAATCGGTGATTGGCCTTCCAAAAGCTCAACTGTAATCTCTGGCCACTTAGGGTTGCACGTAATGGTTACAAAAAGATCCGGACGACCATGATTGCGGACATAGGACATAGCGTCTTGAGCATATTCGTGCATGTGCCTCGGAATGCCGGCGAACGTAGCTGGTAACATTACCATCCTTCCTATATCAGCGACATTCCGGTCATTAGCCACAGCATCCCATAGATGAATATAATCATCAACACGCATTTTTTTCTGATTTAACCTAATATAAAGAAGCCGTTCACATTCGACTTTCGCGTACATATCTACGATGTATTGATGAAACAACTGGCGGAATCGTAAGACGTGGTTTGAGGATCCCTCTCTCAGCATAATGCGGTATGCATAAAACTCCATAGAAGATACTTTTTTTTGCGTGGTATTTCCTGTAAGAGGATCGATTTGTTTTATGTTAAAGTGGTAACCATCCTCGCCATCAAAGAAGATAAGAGGATACTGCAGAGCATCATATGAACGGTGTGTTTCTGGAATCCTCAGCAAATTTTCACTTCGTCTCTGAACAATTATATGGCGGCTATCGTACTCTTCCAGATCAACCATGAGTATGGCTACATCGTTAATGGTTGGGGCGTTAAAACGCCGTTCATGTTCACCAGATGGCCTCTTGTCTGCCCGTATGACTACTTTGTACTCGTCTGTAGGCATCCTTTCTAATGCTGTTTTAAACATTTTTCCAGGTGGTTGTGCGAACGAAATAGTCTCTGCAGACTTAAAACGATGTCTTGTCGCACGCCAGATATATTAGCACATCGTTATTCAGCCTCTAATATTTCATCACCCATGAAGTAAACTTGAAGAAATTTTAGATTTTCACCTGGAAGGGGAAGAAATGACCCAGCTCTGTGGTAAATTTGACCCTGAACCTTAAAAGTAGGCATGAATCCACCTTCTTGCACTATTGATGATGCGCCAAACGATGTCATTTGGAAGCTTGAATTGTATGCCCTTATATTTTTTAGGAAATGTTTGGAATCTGCTGTTTTACCATATAAGTAAGATAACAGTGGTTCTGGAGGCTCTTTAAGTGGCGGCAGCTTCACTTTTCCATTAGAGCAACATATTCCTGGTGGTTCCCATTTATATTTCTTTGCCTGACAATAGTTACATACGACATCCATCCTTCTTATTAGGACTTTTGAGTGATTACAGTAATCGTATTCAGAATTGTAATTAAATGCCGCTAATGTTAAACCAGAAAGTTGATTCGCCACCCTTATTTCTTCCATTCTACGTCGAACTCGTTGTACACGTAGCTCTGTTTCCTCCGAAGTTTCCCTTGCTCTTGACGTGGAAGCTTGCATACGTTCCTGCTGTATACGAAGCTCTCTTTCCTCCGAAGTTTCCCTTGCTCTTGACGTGGATGCTTGCACACGCTTCTGCTGTAGACGAAGCTCTTTTTCCTCCAAAATTTCCCTTGCCCTTGACGTTGCAGCTCGCATAAGCTCCTGCTGCAGACGAAGCTCTCTTTCCTCCAAAGTTTCCCTTACCCTTGATGTTTTGCAGCTCGCATACGCTTCTGCTGCAGACGAAGCTCCTGTTGTTCAGGTGTCTCTGACACCCGGATAGTTTTCTGTCTCTTATCTGCAGGGTTAATCTGACCAATGTTCTTTCTTTTTTTTTGGTGGCATTACAATTGGTATGAATTAATATGGTTCCTTCGAAAGAAGCGTGATGCTTTTTGGTTTGATGATTCGAGTTGATGTATTTTTGGAATTAAACTAATAGGTTATGCACTGCTCAAACGTGCCAAACACACACACACACACACACACACACACACACACACACACACACACAAAAGAAAAACACCCCCCACCCCCACACACACTTTTCCCAATCGTCTGAAAGCTTGTTAGGGAGCTGTAGGAAGACTGCTCGTGTATCTCCTTTGCCTCATTGAGAGAGACTGCCCTGTCTATATCGTCTATTTTATCCATTTCCTGTTCATTGTTAATAATTCTTGGAAACGAATGTTCTGTCATTGCATCATCAATTTATGTTCATTGTTATAATTCTTTGAAATGAACTTTCTATCACTCCATCATTTTGTGCTCATTGTTATTGGTGAATTGCTTATTGATACCATTGTTGATGCGAACACAACGGGCCTATTGTTGCACAAAATTTGCCTTGCATTATTGGTAATGAGATATATATTGTTGGTCCATGCAGAGTGTTTGTGAATTGCGTGTTGATAGCATTGTTGATACCTATTGTTGTACAAACTTTGCCTTCCATTGTTGATCATGAGATATTTCTAATTAATATGCCCTGCCATAAACATAAATATCGATTTTTTATCGATAACTAGCAAAGGTACCTGGCGTTGCCCGGGATAATTTACACTTGCAGGTAAACAGAACAATCTCAAAAAATTAAATTAAAATTTGCAATACTTAAAAATAAACACATGAAAACGCTTAGAATTAATACAGTAAATATTCTTATAGAAAATTCGAAAAATTTTTTTTTAAAGGCTCACAATGTCCAAGGATGCCACTGCTAGTCTAAATAATTTCTTACTCACGTAATCTTATATCAGATGTACACTTGATGTACTTGCAATTTCCACTCTTCTCTCGATGTGTTGAAGCAAAGCTTGGCCATTCATCACTTTGTGTAGTCTAGTGGTCGCCGATTCCTCTATTTACTTGCTTACCATTTGCTCAGTACATCACGGAGCTAAAGGAGTGCTTCCTCTATCGTGTTTCCACTCTTTCTCAATAGTCTGCTAACTCTCCATTATCTCGAATTACTGATCATTTTTAAAGATTTTCAAGAAATTGTTAAGTACTAAGAACTCTCTTTTCTAAGAAAAGCCTGAATAACAGGAATTCTATGCATTGTTACAAATTGAAACTTATCCATATTGCATCATCATTTCATGTTCATTATTATAATTCTTGGAAAGATTGCTTTAACATTGCATCATCATTCTGTGCTCATTGTTATTGGTGAATTGCGCGTTGATACCATTGTTGATGCTAACACGATGGGCCTATCGTTGCACAAACTTTGCCTTGCATTGTTGGTCATGAGATATATATTGTTGGTCCGTGCCGTGAGTTTGTGAATTGCGTGCTGATACCATTGTTGATACCTATTGTTGTACAAACTTTGCCTTGCATTGTTGGTCATGAGATATTTCTCATTAATATGCCTTACCATACCATGAGTATCGATTTTTTTTATCAATAATTGTTATTTTTCCGAAATCTGAGGTAGACAGTGACCTTCTTCATGCTTTGAAAGTCAAGTATCCAAAATTTCAACAAGTTTGGAATAAAACTATAGATTTGCATAAGAAACAAACAAACCCACAAACAAACAAACAATTAAACAGACCCACAAACATCCTTCTTTATATAGATAGAAGACTAGTAGAGGATCCGGCGTTGTCCCGGATAATTATGCTTGTAGGTAAACAGAACAACCTCAAAAAGCTAAATTAAACCTCCAAATTGGTTAAATAATAACTCAATCACTACAATATTGAGCGAAGAGACTATCCATTCTAAGAAAAATCCGAAAGACAGGAATTTACCTCTTCACTGAAAAAAAATATTCTAGGTGAAATACCAGGACTTGATTTACCGAAAAAAAAATTTTTAAAGGCTGACAATGAATGGACCTCTCCAAGGATGCCTTCTAATCTAAATAATTTTTTACTCACGTAATCTTACTTTAGACGTACACTTGATGTTGTTGCAATTTCATTTCTTCTTTCGATGTCTTGAAGCAAAAATTGGCCATTCATCACTCTGTGTAGTCTAGCGATTTCCTTTCTTCTTTCGCTGATTCTTCTTACCATTTGCTCAATACAGCACGGAGCTAAAGGAGTGCTTCCTCTATCGTCTTTCACTCTTTTTTTATAGTGTGCTAACTCATTAACTCCAGTTACTGATCATTTTTAAAGATTTTCAAGAAATTGTTAAGTATTAAGAATTCTCTTTTCTAAGAAAAGCCTGAATAACAGGAATTCTATGCATTGTTACAAATTGAAACTTATCCATATTGCATCATCATTTTGTGTTCATTGTTATAATTCTTGGAAAGATTGCTTTAACATTACATCATCATTCTGTGCTCATTGTTATTGGTGAATTGCGCGTTGATACCATTGTTGATGCGAACACGATGGGCCTATTGTTTCACAAACTTTGCTTTGCATTTTTGGTCATGAGATATATATTGTTGGTCCATGCAGAGTGTTTGTGAATTGCGTGCTGATACCATTGTTGATACCTATTGTTGTCAAACTTTGCCTTGCATCGTTGGTCATGAGATATTTCTCATTAATATGCCTTGCCATAACCATGAATATTGGACAGTGACCTTCCTCATGCTTTGAAGGTCAAGTATGCAAAATTTCATTAAGATCGGAATAAAACTGTAGATTTGTATAAAAAACAAACAAACAAACCCACAAATATCCTTCTTTATATATATAGAAGATTGGGAAATCTTTAACAATCAACACATTGTTTTCGTTCTAGATGATTGAACTCTGTGCATCATATTTGTCAACAATTTTTATTTTTAGAGTGTCTACACTTGGTAATTCGTGACAGGATTCAATTGCGCAACGAAAATTCTCATAGTTATTTGGCCATATTCTGGTTAATAACATTAATATTAACATGTTACCATCTAATTCAACGTTCATGTCATGAAGTTTATCTAAATTGATAAATGCTCTCGAGCATCATTATTTTCTAATTTGCATTGTAAAAGTTTCTTTAATAAGCTAGATTTGTGGCCTGGTCCTTTGGATGCAAATATTGATTTTAATTTTCCCCTAACTTCTTTAGAAGTATCACAACCACGATTTAATTTTAATTCTGATAGACTAATGGATAAGATAATATCAGACTTAGTTTTATGGTCTTCTTTTATCCATAGTATTTGTGCCTCTTGCGATGCTGTAAGATCCTGTCCTTCATCAAGAATTTTGGGTTTTGCTTCTATGCAAACGCATTTCCAAGTGTCATTCTTCACAAGTAATGCTTCTGCTTGAATGCACCATGTTTCATAGTTATGGCACATCACCAATTCCAGCCCTGTTGAATTCACGATGCTTGTCATATTGCTTCTTCAACAGTCGTTAAATTATTTGACACAAACGATTATTGAACTTTATATGAAACCTCCACAGTGGAATCGTGTGCTGGGCCTATAACCTGTTATTCGTAGCAGTGGTTTATTTAGGAGACCATCAAAAATAAGGCGCATTCGGCGGCACTCAGATCTGAGAGAACTGTCACGTGGTATCTGACCGCTTTTCTGAGCGTCTGAGCGTGGCCTACGAGATAGATAAAGGCCTGCTCATTCGTCTTCTTTACAATGGTAGCAAGTGAAATAAATCAGGTTGGGCTTTCCTGCATAAGAATGTGCTTCCTACTGGCGACACCTAGAGGGAATTTAGAGTATTAACATTTCACATATTACGTCAGGGCTTTAGCACATACGACATTTATGGGAGTTGGGATCGATTCACATAGATTTACTCAACTTGAATAACAAAAATAATAATAATTAAAATTTATTATAATAGTTGATGAAATATACAAAGAAAATCTGGCATTTACAGAAGCCATTATTGGCTTATATTGGAAAGTCGAGTTTACAAATAAAATACTTAAAAAATAAATATATAAAATTTGAAAATTCGTAAAAAGAAGTTTTTTACAAGATAAAATTAGAATGTGTTCCGATTATTATTTATATTTTATTTTTACTAATATTAGGATGATAAAAATTAAAATTTATGTTCTAGTTTCCGACAGCGTATATTTCATTTACCTTCGTATCCATGTTTTTATTGTTTTCTGCATTGTTTAATTTTTATTAATAATGTCTAACAAAGGACAAGCGCATGAAAGAAAATTCCAAATTGGCAACGTTGCTTGAGGACTTGTGCCAAGGCCTCCTAGAAACTACCGTGCTTGTGCTTCCTACTAGAGACCTCTACCGACAGAAAGACATAACAGTTCGCATTTTGCCGATAGAGGTCTCTAGTAGGAAGCACTTCCAGTAGCTGCCCCTGATTACACGATTTCATAGCGAATGAGCAGGCCTTTATCTATCTCGTAGGCCACGGTCTGAGTGACTGTTGCCGAACGCTCTTTTATCTCGGAAAGAAACGGCTTTACCGACTTTACAAATATTGAGAAGAAACGGCGGTTTTACCAATATTAGTGTACATGAAATAAAAATTTGTATCAAATGAACAACTCAGCATGATTAATATTCGATCGCGAGTATACCATAATGCCAGGGAGGAAAAGGTACACTGAGCATCACCATGATGTGGCTCTCGTAGCTTTTTTGATAGCTTCGCATCGCAGTGGACGCCGCCATATTCCATCTGAGCACTCAGAAAAATAAAAGCTTGCTGAGCGTCTGAGCTCAGAATCTGACAGATTCGTTGCGTGCCGAACACGTTTTCTTGTCAGGTAGAAGTAACAAATTGCTCGCCGAACGTTGTTCTCTCAGATCTGAGTACCGCTGAATGCGCCTATAGGGAGTGCAAGTGACTACGTCACAGCTGACGTCATTTGCGCGATGAACGGGCCGAGAGCCTAGGAAATGGGATCGCTGGTTCCAAACATTGGAACCACGCAATATACGTACTAGTAACGTTGAAACGGGCGGCCAGTAAAAATGACATCTCTTAAATTATTAAGATAATTTGTGTAATTTATATTATTATTAAGACATTTTATATCATTATTTAATTTATATATTAATATTAGAACCCTTTTTAATCATTTTTAATCACTTAACAAAAGAATGCCATCTGTTTAGTCATGCAACTTAAATTCCGTTTCTTGTTTCTCATTTTATA